>BDMB01000240.1:6180-62995 GCA_016859785.1 Macrotyloma uniflorum
TACGCTTGCATATCGATTACCTAATCGATTATTCCCGAAAGAGAAGCTTTCAGTTTTAAGATAATCGATTACTTAATCGATTATTCCCGCAAGCTTTTCATTTTTCAAAGTGAATAATCGATTATTGCCGAGACAAAATTATTCTTAAAAATTTTCAAGAAACATAATCGATTATGTTCTACATATAATCGATTATTCCAGTGAGTTTTATAATTTTTCGAAAATAGTTTTCCTGAAAAAACACTCTGAGCTGAGTGATGATTACCTTTTGATATCATTCACTCCTTACTATAAACTTAAGTCTTCAATGTCTTTGAGCTTGCTTCCAACTTGAATTTTCTTGATGTCCTGATTCTTGAATATCTTGATCATTATTAAAATACTTGAATTCTTGTGTAGAGTTGTCCAATCTTGAAAGAGTGGTAACACCAAGATCATGGTATGAAAGACTTAGTAATTTTCTGGTAAGTCAAAATTATAGAAGGGGTAAAGTAGATCCCACTCTATTCATTAAAGAATCTCAAAAGCATATTATTGTTGTACAAATATATGTTGATGCTATAATTTTTGGATCTACTAACAATGATCTTTGTCAAGAGTTTGCCAAGCTTATGCAGGGAGAATTTGAAATGTCAATGATGGGGGAGCTAACATTCTTTCTTGGACTACAAATCAAACAACTAAAGGAAGGAATCTTCATCTCCCAATCCAAGTATTGCCTAGAAATTCTGAAGAAGTTTGAACTCGAAAGCTCTAAGGAAGCAACTACTCCTATGGCTACATCATGCTATCTGGATCATGATGAAAAAGGTAAGATGGTTGACCAAACCAAATACAGAGGTATGATTGGTTCCTTGCTTTATCTTACTGCTAGTAGACCAGATATAATGCATAGTGTTTGTGTGTGTGCTAGATTTCAATCATCGCCAAAAGAATCACATCTAGTTGCTATTAAAAGAATTCTAAAATATTTAAATGGAACTAGGAATTTTGGACTTTGGTACCCCTCAGGATCCTCCCCTAACCTAATAGGTTATTCTGATTCAGATTCTGGAGGATGTAAGATAGATAGAAAAAGCACTAGTGGCACATGTCATTTATTAGGATGTTCCTTAGTTTTATGGCACTCTAAGAAGCAAGCATGTGTAGCTTTATCCACCACAGAAGCTGAGTATATAGCAGCAGGTAGTTGTTGTGCACAGATTTTATGGATGAAGCATCAGTTAGAAGACTTTAATATCTATCTAGATCACATACCCCTTAAGTGTGATAGTACTAGTGCCATAAACCTTACTAGGAATCCTATCATGCATTCTAGGACCAAACATATTGAAATTAGACATCATTTCATTAGAGATCACATAATAAAAAGAGATTGCATAATTGAATACATAGATACTAAAAATCAATTAGCTGACATTTTTACTAAACCATTACCTAGGGATAGATTCCTTGAACTTAGAAGAGAACTAGGAATATTGGATATTAAGTCTTTGTGATCTTTGCTGATGTGTTGTGAAAATTGTTTGAAATAATCGATTATATGATCACCATAATCGATTATCTGGGTAGCTTTTACTGTGCTTGATTCGTACATGACATAATCGATTATGTTCATAATATAATCGATTATCTGGGTTCAGATAATCGATTATCATTAAGCAATAATCGATTATGCGCGTAAGACTTCAAAAAATTTGGTCAAACTAGCCGTTTTTTCTTGAAAATTGAATTATAGCCGTTATATAGCCGTTATCAAACGGTAACATTCTCGAAATTGCTCTCCCAAATCTCTATTTAAGCACAAGAATTGTATCTTCTCTTCACCTCTCTTTAAGCTTTCATCTATTTTCATCACTACCTTATCTCTTTGCTCTTGTTCTTCTAAATTGTTTTCCATGGCATCCTCATCTAATCCTAGCAAAAGGTTATCTAGGAGAAGACGTAAAGACCTTGTCTCTCCTCCTCAAGAGCCCGTTGTGGAACGCCCTCATGACTTGAGGGGCTGGATTTTAGATGAAGAAATTCATCCTGAGTTTATCCTAGACTTCAAATCTAGGAAAATGGTTCCTCCCAAGCGCCTATCTCTTAATTTTTTTAGGCATGAAGGTTTTGAGTTTCAGGACTTACTACACGCACAAGGATTAAAACATTTTGTGGAGTTGGGACGCCATAATGTAGGGGGAGTCTACTCAAATGAGCATTACTATCCCGACTTGATCCGCACATTCTACTGCAACTTGACCAGGGACAATGACAGAGTCAAATCAAGAGTAAAAGGTATTGATATATACTTAGATACTGATATTTGGCTGAATGTTGCTAAAGTTTCTATTCTTGATGATGGGATAAATATAATTGTTGGATATGAAGGCTTCGATAAAATGGAAGTTTACAGGTCTTACTTGAAAGAAAATTATCAAGGCAATTTTAATTTATATAGGACAGGTCCCATGCGTGTCAACGAACGTCTACTGGCCTATGTCATTAGTTGGGTAATATGTCCTGGAGGATCTAATCATGCCCAGCTCACAACTGAAGATTTGTTATTGATGTATGGCATCAAAAATGGTTTGTCCTTGGATTGGCCAACCATTATAACAGATTATATGCTTAAGGCTCAAAGGCTTCATTCTCATCTGCCATATGCCTTGTTTATTACAAGGATTCTGATTCACTGTGGTGTCTCTGTTGAAGGAGAGTCCTATGTTGCAATGGATAGCCACAGTACTATTGGAAGAAATGTCCTGAATAAGATGGGACTCTAACAGGTGGATGATGTGTGGGTTGCTCCTGCTGAGCAAGAAGGAGCTCCAGCTGCAATGGATGAAGACAGACCTCATCCTCCACAATAAGCAGTTCTTCCTGACCAGTATCTACAAATGCTGGAAAATATTCAGAAATGGCAATTGGATTTTAGTGTTGTCTCTGAACAGAGGTATCAAGCTCTTCAACAGCAGTCTGCTAACTTAGATTCCTATGTAAGGACTAGCTTTGAAGAACTAAATACCACAATAAGGAGGAGTTTTGAAGATTTTTCACACCGCATCTCTTCTGTGGAGCGTGAGTTGCGGGAGTCTCAAGATCAAGGACAGGATGATGATGACGTTTAGAATTAGGCTTCTCTATTTACCTTAGTTTCTTTTTCTTTTTTATTTATGATCTAAGTAAAAAGGGGGAGAATATGACTAAGTGTTTTTTGTGTGTTCTGTTATGTATTATTGAATTCCTTATTTGATTTCTCTAATAAGATACTCTGGTATTGATCTGTGTTATTTACTGCTTATTTATTTAATTTTGGATTATTGAATTATTTCATAAGCAGGGGGAGCAATGAATTATAAATTATACTAACAAGTACTAATAGTTTATAAAAGTCTATGGATTTATTTCAGCACACAGGTACACTTAAATTTTTTCCTTTATCATTATCAAAAAGGGGGAGATTGTTATCGCAGAAGGAGATTGTTGTCATTCTGCTCAAGGATTTTCATAATGATCAAGACTATACTGTACACAAGTGTTCAACATATCAAGACCAGAAGCAAGCAAAGAATCAAAGAAGACTACTAGATTAGATTTAGTAGTGAGAATCAAAAAGGAACACAACTCTGCTCAGAAGATTCTTAAAAGTAAATTTAATTATTATTAAAATCTTTTTCAATACGCAATAATCGATTATGTTTATTAGCTAATCGATTATGGACAGATTTTTTGAAAAACAAATGTTTTGATACGGCAATAATCGATTATATAATCGATTATGCTTTGAGAAAATGGAAAAGCATGTGATTCAGCAATAATCGATTAGATAATCGATTATACCTTTGAAAATAGAAAATGTGCCATTCGGCAATAATCGATTACATAATCGATTATGAGCTTTTCTAGAAATTGGTACATGCGGTGATAATCGATTACATAATCGATTATGAGCAATTTGGAAAATATGACATGCGGTGATAATCGATTATTTGTGTTTTTAAAGAGCTTATCAACGCGGTGATAATCGATTATGTATTTAATATAATCGATTATGTTCGTGAATTTTTGAAAATTATAAACGTTGCACAGAATCCTCCGAAAATCTTGGAAAATCTTTTCTATAATATTCTGAACGTTGGAGATGATTCTATGTATCAAATTTTGAATTAAGAATATTTTTATATTTTCTTATTTAAAGCTTTTGAATGACATCAGAGAAAAATCGATCTCTTTCATATTTTTTCTTCTCTCTGAGACACAAGAATTATTTTTGAAAAGAAGAATATTGCTTTCAGAAAGAAGTGATCTTTACAGCTTTTGAGAAATCCTGAGCAGAGCAGTGCCACAACTTTGATATCCTCACATACAGGTGATATTTATCTTTTGTTTTTTGACTTTCCTCTGAGGCTGTTCAGAGGAGACAAGTCTTCTTCCTTGTGTGATTCAAGGAAGGTTTTCACTTCCTTGTGGGACTCAAGGAAGAGTAGGTATTCTCTTGGGGGTTCAAGAGATAGTAAGTATTTTAATTTTCTCTTTTTACATGTTTCACTAGTAATTAGTGTTTGTAATTTGTGAAGAATTAAAATATAAAGAGTGGGAAATCATCTCTGGTTTGAGGTGATTTAGGGACTGGAGTAGGGTTAAGGTATAACCCGAACCAGTATAAATTCTGGGTGTCTCTTCTTTCCCTTATCTCATTTAATTTTCCGTTGCGTATTTAATTATCTGCTAAGACAATTAATAATCAAGAGGATTAACTTTTGAGGAAAATGAATTAAAAGGTTTTATTTTTAACATCAATTCACCCCCCCTCTTGATGCCACTTGACAACAAAAATATTATTAATTATGAAAAAAATATGACATTAAACTAATAATAATTAATTATTTAAATAATAATTAATTTATTATGGGATATTTATGATACTAAAATAATAATATTATTTTCGTAATTTATTAATAGTGACAATAGATTTATTTTTATTTTATAAAATTAAAATAAATATTTTTTTATAAATATTAAAAATTATATAAACTAAGAATTAAAAAAAATTCTTATTTAATTATATTAGATTGAGTTTCTAAACATTAAATTTAATTTATCATTAATATTACAATTTTAATTTTAATTTTTTAATTATTATATTTATTTAATAATTTAACATTATATTCTTTACTAGTTTCGTCTTATTTTTTGTCTAGTTATTTAATTTTCTTATATTCAATTAATTAAATATTTTATTTAAGTAAAATAAATAATTAAATTATTTTAAAAATAACATTTTACATTTATGATTAAAATATATTTAATTTAAATTTTTATAAGATTTTCAAAGTATTATTAATTAAATGTTTTTCTGAAATTTTATTATTTAAGTAGGTTTATACTTTGTTTCTTCTTCTTGTTCTACTTTATTTCTTTCCCCTTATTTCCTTTTGTTTATTTTGTCTCCGTCTTTTCTTCTTCTTCTTCTTCTTCTCCTTCTCGTGGAGGATTTTCTCTATGACAAGAAACGACCACCTACATAAAAATATTAATAGATATGAAAAAAATATGACATTAAAATAATAATAATTATTATTATTAATTATTTTGAATAATAATTAATTTTTCTGGGATATTTATGATATTAAAATAATATTATTTTCGTAAATTATTAATAGTGACAATAGATTTATTTTTATTTTATGAAATTAAAATAATTATTTTTTTATAAACATTAATATTATATAAACTAAGAATTAAAAAATAATAATTCTTATTTATTTATATTAGATTGAGTTTCTAAACATTAAATTTAATTTGTTATTAATATTAAAATTTTAATTTTAATTTTTTAATTATTATATTTATTTAATATTTTAACATTATTTTCTTTACCAATTTTCTCTTATTTTTCGCCTAGTTATTTAATTTTATTTTATTCAATTAATTAAGTAATTTAACTATGAAAAATAAATAATTAAATTATTTTAAAAATAACATTTTACATTTATTATTAAAATATATTTAATTTAAATTTTGAAATGTTTTCAAAGTTTTTTTATTTATATGTTTTTTTGAAATTTTATTATTAAGTAGGTTTATACTTATTTTATTCTTCTTCTTCATTTCTTTCCCCTTATTTCCTTTTGTTTGTTTTGTCTTCGTCTTTTCTTCTTCTTCTTTTCCTTCTCGTGGAGGGTTTTTTCTATGACAAGAAACAACAACATGCATAAAAATATTAATAATTATGAAAAAAATGTTGTTATCACAGAAGGAGATTGTTGTCATTCTGCTCAAGGATTTTCATAATGATCAAGACTATACTGTACAAAAGTGTTCAACATATCAAGACCAGAAGCAAGCAAAGAATCAAAGAAGACTACTAGATTAGATTTAGTAGTGAGAATAAAAAAGGAACACAACTCTGCTCAAAAGATTCTTAAAAGTAAATTTAATTATTATTAAAATCTTTTTCAATACACAATAATCGATTATGTTTATTGGCTAATCGATTATGGACAGATTTTTTGAAAAGCAAATTTTTTGATACGGCAATAATCGATTATATAATCGATTATGCTTTGAGAAAATAGAAAAGCATGTGATTCGGCAATAATCGATTAGATAATCGATTATACCTTTGAAAATAGAAAATGTGCCATTCGGCAATAATCGATTACATAATCGATTATGAGCTTTTTCAGAAATTGGTACATTCGGCAATAATCGATTACATAATCAATTATGAGCTTTTTCAGAAATTGGTACATGCGGTGATAATCGATTACATAATCGATTATGAGCAATTTGGAAAATATGACATGCGGTGATAATCGATTATATAATCGATTATTTGTGTTTTTGAAAAGCTTATCAACGCGGTGATAATCGATTATGTATTTAATATAATCGATTATGTTTGTGAATTTTCGAAAATTATAGACGTTGCACAGAATCCTCTGAAAATCTTGGAAAATCTTTTCTATAATATTCTGAACGTTGGAGATGATTCTATGTATCAAATTTTGAATTAAGAATATTTTTATATTTTCTTATTTAAAGCTTTTGAATGACATCAAAGTAAAAATCGATCTTTTATTCATATTTTTTCTTCTCTCTGAGTCACAAGAATTATTTTTGAAAAGAAGAATATTGCTTTCAGAAAGAAGTGATCTTTACAGCTTTTGAGAAATCCTGAGCAGAGCAGTGCCACAACTTTGATATCCTCACATACAGGTGATATTTATCTTTTGTTTTTTGACTTTTCTCTAAGGCTGTTCAGAGGAGACAAGTCTTCTTCCTTGTGTGATTCAAGGAAGGTTTTCACTTCCTTGTGGGACTCAAGGAAGTGTGGGTATTCTCTTGTGGATTCAAGAGATTGTGAGTATTTTAATTTTCTCTTTTTACATGTTTCACTGGTAATTGGTGGTTGTAATTTGTGAAGAATTAAAATATAAAGAGTGGGACATCATCTCTGGTTTGAGGTGATTTGGGAATTGGAGTAGGGTTAAGGTATAACCCGAACCAGTATAAATTCTGGGTGTCTCTTCTTTCCCTTATCTCATTTAATTTTTCGTTGCGTATTTAATTATCTGCTAAGACAATTAATAATCAAGAGGATTAATTTTTGGTGAAAATAAATTAAAAAGATCTTATTTGTAACATCAATTCACCCCCCCTCTTGATCCCACTTGACAACAAATGTGACATGAAAATAATAATAATTATTATTAATTATTGATATAATAATTAATTTATTATGATATATTTATGATATTAAGATAATAATATTATTCTCGTAAATTATTAATAGTGACAATAGATTTATTTTTATTTTATGATATTAAAATAATTATGTTTTTATAAACATTAAAAATTATATAAACTAAGAAGTAAAAAATAATAATTCTTATTTATTTATATTAGATTGAGTTTCTAAACATTAAACTTAATTTATTATTAATATTAAAATTTTAATTTTAATTTTTTAATTATTATATTTATTTAATAATTTAATATTATTTTCTTTACTAGTTTCGTGTTATTTTTTGTCTAGTTATTTAATTTTCTTTTATTCGATTAATTAAATATTTTAATTAAGTAAAATAAATAATTAAATTATTTTAAAAATAAAATTTCACATTTTTAATTAAAATATATTTAATTCAAAATTTTATAAGATTTTCAAAGTATTATTAATTATATGTATTGAAGAAGCATGTTAACTCTAGAAGGGGGGGTTGAATAGAGTCACCACACCTTTAAACTTTTGTGGGTGGATACTATGTAGGTGAAGAAGTAAGCTTATGAGAACTCGAGTTATATTGGTTCACCCTAAACTCTTGGGCTATGTCCAGTTCTCCTTTAAGAACTCTTAAAGGGTTTCACTATTCAAAACGAGTACACAATGCCACTCCTGGTTTACAACGAGTACACAATACCACTCCTGGCTACAACGGTACACTAAGCCACTCTTGGCTATCCCATTCTAATCTCCCCCTGCGACTAAGAACTACAAGTATTCTTAACTGCCACTCTTGACTACGAAGAGAATAGTATTTCAGTAAAGACTAGGAAAAACTCTCACAGAGAGGGTATACAATAAGATGCTCCTGACTGGGACTCTAACTTTACTACGGAAGAATATAACAATGACTTTCTATCTAAACTTTCTAACAGCTTGTATATGATTGTAGTTGTTGTAACTGTTGTCTTGTGCTTGGTTCTTTTGCCTTTGTCATCCTCTGCTTTTATAGGCTTTCAAAAATATGACCGTTGTAGAAAAATCTTTAACTTTAATATTCTTCAGATATTCTAATGATAATCTTCTAATATCTTCATGTGTCATGTTACTAAGATTTTTCTTTCAATAATACTTCTTTGGAAACTCTTGATCTGATGACACCTATTAAAAGGAAATACAGTACAAATACGAAATATATATTTTTTATAACAGACGGAATATTTCCTTTTATTTACGAGATGATATATTTGATTCTATAACTTCTTATTTAGATCTTTATATAATATTTTATTTTATTCTTTCAAATAATATTTCAATACTTGATTTCCATATTAAGCCAACTAGCCGTTATACGATATACTGTTCTTATGTATTTATAGAATGTTATATAAGCAGAATTTCATTTAGCATTATTACCAATTATAACATAATTATTTTATAAACGCTTTTCTATTAACCTTTGATTTATTTAAAACTTATTTTCATTTTCATTTATTATCATCAAAACATATTGTGTGCATGTTATCCAATAGACCATCCGGGTTCTAACAATATGTTTTTCTGAAATTTTATTATTTAAGTAGGTTTATACTCTGTTTCTTCTTCTTCATTTCTTTCCCCTTATTTCCTTTTGTTTCTTTTCTCTCCGTCTTTTCTTCTGCTTCTTCTTTTCCTTCTCGTGGAGGGTTTTCTCTATGACCAAAAATGACCACATGCATAAAAAATATTAATAATTATGAAAAAAATGTGACATGAAAATAATAATAATTATTATTAATTATTGATATAATAATTAATTTATTATAATATATTTATGATATTAAGATAATAATATTATTTTCATAAATTATTAATAGAGACAATATATTTAATTTTATTTTATGAAATTAAAATAATTATTTTTTTATAAACATTAAAAATTATATAAACTAAGAATTAATAAAAAATAATTCTTATTTATATTAGATTTAGTTTCTAAAAATTAAATTAAATTTATTATTAATATTAAAATTTTAATTTTAATTTTCTAATTATTATATTTATTTAATAATATAACATTATTTTCTTTACCAGTTTCGTCTTATTTTTTGTTTAGTTATTTAATTTTCTTCTATTCAATTGATTAAATATTTTAATTAAGTAAAATAAATAATTAAATTATTTTAAAAGTAATATTTTACATTTATGATTAAAATATATTTAATTTAAAATTTTAAAAGATTTTCAAAGTATTATTAATTAAATATTTTTCTGAAATTTTATTATTTAAGTAGGTTTATACTCTGTTTCTTCTTCTTCTTCTTCCCCTTATTTCCTTTTGTTTCTTTTATTTTCGTCTTTTTTTTTATTCTTCTTCTTCTTTACCTTCTCGTGGAAGGTTTCCTCGACGACAAGAAACGACCAATTGCATAAAAATATTAATAATTATGAAAAAAATGTGACATTAAAATAATAATTATTATTATTAATTATTGAAATAATAATTAATTTATTATGATATATTTATGATATTAAAATAATAATATTATTTTCGTATATTATTAATAGTGACAATAGATTTATTTTTTATTTTATGAAAGTAAAATAATTATTTTTTTATAAAAATTAAAAATTATATAAATTAAGAATTAAAAAAATAATAATTCTTATTTATTTATATTAGATTGAGTTTCTAAACATTAAATTTAATTTATTATTAATCTTAAAATTTTAATTTTATTTTTTTAATTATTATATTTATTTAATAATTTAACATTATTTTCTTTAAGAGTTTCGTCTTATTTTTCATCTAGTTATTTAATTTTCTTTTTTCAATTAAGTAAGTATTTTAATTATGTAAAATAAATAATTAAATTATTTTAAAAATAACATTTTTCATTTTTGATTAAAATATATTTAATTTAAAATTTTATAAGATTTTCAAAGTATTATTAATTTAATGTTTTTCTGAAATTTTATTATTTAAGTAGGTTTATATTCCATTTCTTCTTCTTCATTTCTTTCCCCTTATTTCCTTTTTGTTTCTTTTGTCTCCGTCTTTACTTTTTGTTCTTCTTTGTTATCAAGTGGCATCAAGAGGGGGGGTGAATTGATGTTAAAGTTTTAAATTTATAAACCCTTTTAAATTTTTCCTTAAAAAATTTCTCTTGATATTAATTCGTCTTAGCAGATAAATAAAAACGCAACGGAAAATTAAAGAGGATAAGGGAAAGAAGAAAAACACCCAGAATTTATACTGGTTTGGGTTAACACTTTTAACCCTATATCCAGTTCCCAAATCACCTCAATCCAAGATTATCTCCCACTCTTATATTTTAATTCTTCACAAATTACAACCACCAATTACCAGTGAAACATGTAAAAAGGAAAATTGAAATTCTCACAATCTCTTGAACCCACAAGAGAATTCCCACCCTTCCTTGAGTCCCACAAGGAAGTGAAAAACGTTCCTTGAATCACACAAGGAGGAAAAACTTACCTCCTCTAAACAACCTTAGAGGAAGATCAGAAAATGAAAAATAAATATCACCTGTACTGTGAAGATATCAAAGTGTGGCACTGCTCTGCTCAGGGTTTCTCAAAAATCCTTCAAAGATGATTTCTTCTAAAAACAATATTCTCCCTTTCAAAAAATAATAATTTTGTGGTACAGTTTAGGAGAAAAAAAATGAGAGAGAGATGTATCTGATGTATTTTAAAAAGCTTATTAAATAATTAAAGATAGAAGAATAATATCTGTTGTTTTAATTCGAAATTTTATACACAGAATCACTCTCCAACGTTCAGAAAATCATATAAAAGATACTCAAATATTTTCGGAGAATTCTGTGCAACGTTCATAATTTTCGAAAATCTACGAACATAATCGATTATATTAAGTACATAATCGATTATCCCCGCGTTGAAAAGCTTTTTAAAACCACAGATAATCGATTATCACCGAATACCATATTTTCCAAAATGGCTCATAATCGATTACCTAATCGATTATCACCGAAAAGCATATTTTCTATTTTCAAAAATATAATCGATTATCTAATCGATTATTGCCGAATCAAATGCTTTTTCATTTTCACAAAACATAATCGATTATCTAATCGATTATTGCCGTATCAAAAACTTTGCTTTTCAAAAAACCTGTCCCATAATCGATTACTTAATATACATAATCGATTATAGTGTCTTTTAAAAAGATTTTATAATAAGTAAATTTATTTTGAGAACCTTCTGAGCAGAGTGATGTTTCCTTTTTGATTCTCACTTCTAAATCTAGTCTAATATCTTCTTTGATCCTTTGCTTTCATCTGGTCTTGATATCTTGAACATTTTTGCACATTTTGATAGTCTTGATCATTATGAAAATTCTTGAACAGAATGACAACAATTTCCTTTTGTGATAACAATCTCCCCCTTTTTGATAATGATCAAGGAAAAATTAAGTGTACCTGTATGCTGAAATAAATCCAAAAAGCTTTTAACAAATATTAGTACTTATTAGTATATTAGTACTTATTAGTATATTTTATGATTCAATGCTCCCCCTGCTTATGAAATAATTCAATAATAAATAAATAAGCAGTAACACAGATCAACACCAGAATCAAAACACCAGAATCAACACATCAGAGAAATCAAATAAGGAAATGAACACATAACAAACAACACAGAACACTTAGAAATTCTCCCCCTTTTTACTAGATCATAAATAAAAAGAAAAAAAACTAAGTGAAAAATAAACCTAGTCCTAAACATCATCATCATCATGCCCCTGATCTTGAGATTCCCGCAACTCGCTCTCCACAGAAGAGATGTGGTGTTCAAAGTCTTCAAAGCTTCTTCGGATAGTGATATTGAATTCCTCAAAGCTAGTCCTCACATAGGAATCTAAATTTGCAGACTGTTGTTGAAGAGCTTGATACCTTTGTTCAGATACAACACTAAAGTCCACTTGCCACTTCTGAATGTTTTCCAGCATTTGAAGATACTGGACAGGAAGAACTGCTTGATGTGGGGGATGAGGCCTGTCTTCATCCATAGCAACTGGAGCTCCTTCTTGCTCAGCAGGAGCAACCCACACATCATCCACTTGTTGGAGTCCCATCTTATTCAATACATTTCTTCCAATAGTACTGTGGCTATCCATTGCAATATGTGACTCTCCTTCAACAAAGACACCACAGTGAATCAGCATCCTTGTAATAAACAAGTCATATGGTAGATGAGAATGAAGTCTTTGAGCCTTAAGCATATAATCCGTGATAATGGTAGGCCAATCCAAGGACAAACCATTTTTGATGCCATACATCAATAACAAGTCTTCAGTAGTGAGTTGGGCGTGATTAGATCCTCTAGGACATATGACCCAACTTATGATATAGGCCAGTAGACGTTCATTTACACGCATAGGACCTGTCCTATATAGATTAAAATTTCCATGGTAGTTTTCTTTCAAATATGAACGGTAAACCTCCATTTTATCAAAGCCTTCATAACCAACAGTTATATTGACCCCATCATCAAGAGTAGGAACTTTAGCGACATTCAGCCAAATATCATTATCTAAGTAGATATCAATACCTTTTACTCGTGATTTGACTCTGCCATTGTCCCTAGTCAAATTGCAGTAGAACGTGCGGATCAAGTCTGGGTAGTACTTCTCATTTGAGTAAACTCCCCCTACAGTAATCCGTCCCAACTCCACAAGGTGTTTTAATCCTTGTGCCGGTAATAACTCCTGAAATTCAAAACCTTCATGCCTGAAAAAATTGAGAGATAGACGCTTTGGAGGAACCATTTTCCTGGTTTTGAAGTCTCGGATAAACAAAGGATGAAGTTCTTCATCCGAAATCCAGCCACTCAAGTCATGAGGGCGTTCCATAAGAGGCTCTTGAGGAGGAGAGACAGGTTCTCTACGTTTGCGCCTGAGTGATAACTTTCTACTAGGATGAGATAAGGATGCCATGGAGAATAACACAGAAGAACAAGAACAAAGATGCAAAGAGATGATTGTTTAAGGAGAGGTAGAGAGAAGATCCAATTGTGTTGCTTAAATAGAGATTTCAGAGTCCATTTCAAAAATATGACCGTTTGAAACGGCTAGTTTACAAGTTTCAAGAAGGAAAACGACTAGTTTGACCAAAATTGAATTTTGAAAACCAAGTCTGACGCGCATAATCGATTATTGTTTAATGATAATCGATTATCTAAACCCAGATAATCGATTATACTATGAATATAATCGATTAATTTCATGTACGAATCAAGCAAAGTGAGAACAATTCATATAATCGATTATGGTGAGCACATAATCAATTATTAGCGCAAACATTTCAAAACATTTCTCACGACATATCAGCAAAGATCACAACGATTTAACATCCAATATTCCTAGTTCTCTTCTAAGTTCAAGGAATCTATCTCTAGGTAATGGTTTAGTGAAAATGTCTGCTAATTGATTTTTAGTATCAATGTATTCAATTATGCAATCTCCTTTTAGTATGTGATCTCTAATGAAATGATGCCTAATTTCAATATGTTTGGTCCTAGAATGCATGATAGGATTCCTAGTAAGGTTTATGGCACTAGTACTATCACACTTTAGGGGTATGTGATCTAGATAGATATTAAAATCCCCTAACTGATGCTTCATCCATAAGATCTGTGCACAACAACTACCTGCTGCTATATACTCAGCTTCTGTGGTGGATAAAGCTACACAAGCTTGCTTCTTAGAGTGCCATGAAACTAAGGAACAACCTAATAAGTGACATGTGCCGCTAGTGCTTTTCCTATCTATTTTACAACCTCCATAGTCTGAGTCTGAATAACCTATTAGGCTAGGGGAGGATCCTGAGGGATACCAAAGTCCAAAATTTGTAGTTCCTTTTAAATACTTAAGAATTCTTTTAATGGCTACTAAATGCGATTCTCTAGGAGATGATTGAAACCTAGCACACACACAAACACTATTCATAATATCAGGTCTACTAGCAGTAAGATAGAGTAAGGAACCAATCATACCTCTGTATTTGGTTTGATCAACCATCTTACCTTTCTCATCAAGTTTATTTCTAAACACCCATTTTGCTCCAATAACTTGTTGAGAGGGTGTTCTTGGTACAAATTCCCATACTTCATTTCTCTTGAATTGATTTAGCTCTTCTTGCATGGCATTGATCCAGTACTCATCCTTTAATGCTTCATCGATGCTTTTAGGCTCCACTTGAGAAACAAAAGCTACATTCATGCAGAAATTGTTTATCCTGCTTCTTGTTGTTACTCTTTGATCGATGCTTCCTATGATATTGTCCATTGATAGTCCTCTTGGAGTTCTCCATTCTCTTGGAAGTTCATCAATTGTTTGATGCTCATCTATTGAAAGCTTTTCAAGACTTTTAGTTAAATCTTCTATGTTGCTGGATGACTTCTGTATAGGTTCTTCTTCTTGAGATTTTTCCACTGCTGCTTTCTCTTCTTCTGTATCTATCAATTTCTTTCTTGACTCAAGAGGGTTTTCCTCAAGGTCCAATTGTTCATCAAAGGTTACATGTATAGTTTCTTCTACATGCAATGTTCTCCTATTAAAAATTCTATATGCTTTACTAGTCAAAGAATAACCCAAGAATATACCTTCATCAACTTTTGAATCAAATTTTCCAAGGTTATTTTTTCCATTATTTAAAACATAGCATTTACACCCAAAAACTTTTATATGAGAAATATTTGGTTTTCTTCCTTTAAATAATTCATAAGGAGTACGTTTTAAAATTGGTCTAATTAAAAATCTATTTAAAATATAACATGTTGTTGACACCGCATCAGCCCAAAAATATTTTGGAAGATTCTTTTCATTTAACATTGTTCTAGCAAGTTCTTCCAAAGATCTACTCTTTCTTTCTACTACACCATTTTGTTGAGGTGTCCTAGGTGAAGAAAAATTATGAGAGATCCCTAATTCATCACAAAAGTTTTCAAAAGCTTCATTTTGAAATTCCCCACCATGATCACTTCTCAAAAATTTAATTTTTAAATCTTTCTCATTTTCAATAGCCTTGGCAAATTTTCTAAAAGTTTCAAAAGCATTACTCTTGGATGATAAGAAAAATGTCCATGTATATCTAGAGTAGTCATCAACTATCACCAGAGCATAGTAATTACCACCAAGACTCCTAGTCCGTGAGGGACCAAATAAATCCATGTGTAACATCTCTAAGGGTTTTGAAGTAGAAACGATATTTTTACTTTTAAAGGAAACTTTAGTTTGTTTACCCTTTTGACATGCTACACAAATTTTATCCTTTAAAAAGTTTAGTTTTGGTAGGCCAATTACTAACTCTTTAGTGATGAGTCTACTTAAATGATGCATATGAATGTGTGCAGCCCTTCTATGCCATAGCCAAGGATCCTCTTCCTTTGCTACAAGGCAAGGGATGTATCTAAATGCAATATCAACCACATCAATGACATAAATGTTATTTAATCTCTTACCTTTTAGAGCAACTTCATTTGAATCTTTATGAAGAATTTGGCAGCCAGTTGATTCAAAGACTATTTTCAAACCTTTGTCACATAGTTGACTTATGCTCAAGAGATTGTGCTTCAGTCCTTCTACTAAGAGGACATCATGAATTACAAAACTTTCAGTAACACCTATGTCTCCAGATCCGAGAATTCTTCCTTTGTTGTTGTCACCATAGGTCACATGCCCTTGATTTCTTATTTTGAGATTTTGAAACTTGCTTTTGTCTCCTGTCATATGTCTTGAGCATCCACTGTCTAAATACCATATGGTTTTTCTTTGTTTAGAGGTAACCTGCATCACAAATATATTATTTTAGGTCCCCTTTATTATTTTGGGTCCTTAAGGGTTAGTACACATTCTCGAGTATTCTAGCAATTAATTCTTTGTTGGTACCCAAACAAATTTCCCAGATGGAACACCTACATGTTTTATAAAGCATTTATTTACGGTATGACCATGTTTCATGCAATAAAAACATTTGGAAGTAGAAAATGTTGATTTATGAGTTTTGGTTTGAAAACAGTTTACAGAAAATTTTTGAAACTTAGTTTGAGAAGATGCTTTGACAAAAATGGTCTTTTGTTTTTCCAAATTTTTCTTAGGATTAAAACCAAGCCCAGTTTTACTAGAAGTTTCTCTTTGAGAGTTTAAGATAGTGTCAAGATGCATGCTTGATTTTGAAAACTTTGAAATCACTTTTTCAAGACTCAATATTTTGTTTTGTAAAGTTTCACAGTTTTCACTGCTTTTCTCTTTTGAAATTGTTTCTAAGTTTGTTTTCAAAAACTCTTTTTCTTTTTCAACATCTTGCAATTTATTTTCTAGAATTTTAAAATTATTTTTTAAAGAAGAATGTTTTTTTGATAACTCATCAAAGTTTTGAAACAACTCTTGAAAAGCCTCATGTAACTCATCATAGTAGTCTATAGATTCAGAATGACTTACCCGTGAAGATGTTTCTATATCATCATTTGCCATTAAGCAGCTATTTTCCTCCTTTTTATCTTCTTTCTTTCTTGCAAATGGGCACTTGGATTTTATGTTGCCCAGTCTGTTGCATCCGTAACATAAGCACTTGTAGTTTGTAGAAGAATTGTCTTGATTCTCGGTTGCCATCAAGCATAGGTTTGCCTCCTCTTCCTCTTCACTTTCACTGAAGTCACTTCCTGAAGTTGTTGAAGCATTGTCTTACCATGCGATGTAGGCTTTCTTTTTCTTCTTAAATATTTTCTTCCCTTTTTTCTTTTCTCTGTCTTCTTTCTTTGTAAAAGGACATTCTGATTTGATGTGGCCCACTCTATTGCATCCAAAGCACTTGAAGTTATTCTTCTCCTTCTTCTGAATTTGATTCTTCTTTTTGTTCTTCAGAAACCTGGAAAACTTTTTCACCATTAAAGAAAAATCATCATTGTCAGTCTCACCTTCGTTTTCAGTGTCAGACTGTTCAGTTTTGAATGTAAGGGTTTTCTTTTTGTAGTTGTCCTCTCCATTCTTTAATCTCTGCAGTTCATGCTCTCTGAGTTTTCTGAATAATGTTGCTGTGTCCATTTTGGTCAAATCTCTCGATTCCGTGATGGCTGTGACTTTTGGTTGCTAGTTTCTGTCCAGGGACTTCAATATCTTTGTGTTGAGTTCTTCCTTAGCAAAACTCCTTCCCAAGGCTTCCAGGTGATTTACAATATGTGTAAACCTTGTCTGAAAGTCTCCGATACTTTCGTTTGGTGCCATGGTTAACAGTTCGTACTCTTGTGTCAAGGTATTCTTCCTTGCACGCTTGACTTCTTCTATACCTTCATGTGTGACCTCTAGTGTGTCCCACATTTCTTTGGCAGTCTTGCACCTAGAAATCCTATAAAATTCACTTAAGGTTAGCGCGGAAACAATGGCATTCCTTGCCCTTACATCGTATTGAGCTCTTTTGTTTTCATCTGGAGTCCACTGTAGAAACTGCTTTGGTGTCGATCCTTCAGCTGGCGTTGTCATTGGCACAAACGGACCATTTTGCACTGCATCCCAAACTCCATAATCGAGAGTCTGAAGAAAAATCTCCATCCTTGCCTTCCAGAACGGGTAGTTATCTCCTTCAAAGAGTGGCGGTCTGTTGATCGACGCTCCTTCCCTGTAAATCTAATTCTGCGTAGACATCTCACAAGATCGATTAGAAATATCTTATCAAACCAAGCTCTGATACCACTTGTTATCAAGTNAGGATATAAGGGAAAGAAGAAAAACACCCAGAATTTATACTAGTTCGGGTTAACACTTTTAACCCTACATCCAGTTCCCAAATCACCTCAATCCGAGATGATCTCCTACTCTTATATTTTAATTCTTCACAAATTACAACCACCAATTACCAGTGAAACATGTAAAAAGGAAAATTAAAATTCTCACAATCTCTTGAACCCACAAGAGAATTCCCACCCTTCCTTGAGTCCCACAAGGAAGTGAAAAACGTTCCTTGAATCACACAAGGAGGAAAAACTTACCTCACCTGTACTGTGAAGATATCAAAGTGTGGCACTGCTCTGCTCAGGGTTTCTCAAAAATCCTTCAAAGATGATTTCTTCAGAAAACAATATTCTCCCTTTCAAAAAATAATAATTTTGTGGTACAGTTCAGGAGAAAAAAAATGAGAGAGAGATGTATCTAATGTATTTTAAAAAGCTTATTAAATAATTAAAGATAGAAGAATAATATCTGTTGTTTTAATTCGAAATTTTATACACAGAATAACTCTCCAAAGTTCAAAAAATAATATAAAAGATACTCAAATATTTTCGGAGGATTCTGTGCGACGTTCATAATTTTCGAAAATCTACGAACATAATCGATTATATTAAGTACATAATCGATTATCCCCGCGTTGAAAAGCTTTTTAAAACCACAGATAATCGATTATATAATCAATTATCACCGAATACCATATTTTCCAAAATGGCTCATAATCGATTACCTAATCGATTATCACCGAAAATCATATTTTCTATTTTAAAAAATATAATCGATTATTGCCGAATCAAATGCTTTTTTATTTTCACAAAACATAATCGATTATCTAATCGATTATTGCCGTATCAAAAACTTTGCTTTTCAAAAAACCTGTCCCATAATCGATTACTTAATATACATAATCGATTATAGTGTCTTTTAAAAAGATTTTATAATAAGTAAATTTATTTTGAGAACCTTCTGAGCAGAGTGATGTTTCCTTTTTGATTCTCACTTCTAAATCTAGTCTAATATCTTCTTTGATCCTTTGCTTTCATCTGGTCTTGATATCTTGAACATTTTTGCACATTTTGATAGTCTTGATCATTATGAAAATTCTTGAACAGAATGATAGAAATCTCCTTCTATGATAACATTCTTTTCCTTCTCGTTAATGCTTTCCTCTACGACAAGAAACGACCATCTACATAAAAATATTAATAATTATGAAAAAAATGTAACATTAAAATAATAATAATAATTATTATTAATTATTAAAATATTAATTAATTTATTATGGTATAGTTATGATATTAAAATAATAATATTATTTTCGTAAAATATTAATAGTGATAATAGATTTATTTTTATTTTATGAAATTAAAATAATTATTTTTTTATAAATATTTAAAATTTTAAAAACTAAAAATTAAAAAATAATAATTCTTATTTATTTATATTAGATTGAGTTTCTAAACATTAAATTTAATTTATTATTAATATTAAAATTATAATTATCATTTTTTAATTATTATATTTATTTAATAATTTAACATTTTTTTATTTACCAGTTTCGTCTTATTTTTTCTCTAGTTATTTAATTTTTTTTTATTCAATTAATTAAATATTTTAATTAAGTAAAATAAAGAATTAAATCATTTTAAAAATAACATTTTACATTTATGATTAAAATATATTTAATTAAAAATTTTATAAGATTTTCAAAGTATTATTAGTTATATGTTTTTCTAAAATTTTATTATATAAGTAGGTTTATACTTCGTTTCTTCTTCTTCATTTTTTTTTTCTTATTTCCTTTTTGTTTCTTTTGTCTCCGTTTTCTCGTCTTCTTCTTCTTCTTTTCCTTCTCGTTCAAGGTTTCCTCAACGACAAGAAACGACCACTTGCTTAAAAATATTATTAATTATGAAAAAAATGTGATATTAAAATAATAATAATAGTTACTATTAATTATTGAAATAATATATAATTTATTATGATATATTTATGATATTAAAATAATAATATTATTTTCGTAAATTATTAATAGTGAGAAAAGATTTATTTTTATTTTATGAAATTAAAATAATTATTTTTTTATAAATATTAAAAATTATATAAACTAAGAATTAAAAAATAATAATTCTTATTTATTTATATTAGATTGAGTTTCTAAACATTAAATTTAATTTATTATTAATATTAAAATTTTAAATTTAATTTCTTAATTATTATATTTATTTAATAATTTAACATTATTTTATTTACAAGTATCATCTTATTTTTTGTCTAGTTATTTAATTTTCTTTTATTCAATTAATTAAATATTTTAATTATGTAAAATAAATAGTTAAATTATTTTAAAAATAACATTTTACATTTATGATTAATATATATTTAATTCAAAATTTTATAAAATTTTCAAAGTATTATTATTTATGTGTTTCTGAAATTTTATTATTTAAATAGATTTATACTCTGTTTCTTCTTCTTCATTTATTTTCTTTTATTTCTTTTGTCTCCATATTTTCTTCTTCTTGTTCTTCTTTTCCTTCTCGTGGAGGGTTTCCTCTACGACAAGAAACGACCACTTGGATAAAAATATTAATAATATGAAAAAAATGTGACATTAAATTAATAATAATAATTATTATTAATTATTGAAATAATAATTAATTTATTATGACATAGTTATGATATTAAAATAATAATATGATTTTCGTAAATTATTAATAGTGACAATAGATTTATTTTTATTTTATGAAATTAAAATAATTATTTTTATATAAACATAAAAAATTATACAAATTAAGAATTAAAAAATAATAATTCTTATTTATTTATATTAGATTGAGGATTTAAACATTAAATTTAATTTATTATTAATATTAAAATTTTAATAAAATCACCCATGATAAAATCACCCACGATAAAATCATCCATGATAAAATCACCCATGATAAAATCAACCTTCATAGAATCACCCACGATAAAATCAAGCAAGATAATATCACCCACGATAAAATCACCCTTGATAGAATCACCCATAATAAAATCACTCTCAATATAGCCACGATGAAATCAAGCATGATAAAATCATCCAAACTAAAATCACCCACTATAAAATCCGCATGATAAAATCACCCTCGATAGAATCACCCAAGATAAAATCATCCACAATAAAATCACAATTTATAAAATAACCCTTGATAAAATCACGCACGATAAAATCACCCATGATAAAATCATCCATGATAAAATCACCCTAGAGAAAATCACCTTCAAAAAATTCACTCATGATAAAATCACCCTTGATATAATCACCCACGATAAAGTAACTCACGATAAATTCATCCAAACTAAAATCACCCACGATAAAATCAGCTAGGATAAAATCATCGTCGATAAAATCACACTCGATAAATTCACCGACGAAAAAATCACCCACGATGAAATCACGCAAGATAAAATCACTCATGATAAAATCACACTTCATAAATTCACCGACGAGAAAATCAACCAAGATAATATCACCCACGATAAAATCACCCATGATAAAATCACTCTCGATAGAATCACCCATGATAAAATTACCCACGCTAAATCACACCCGCTAAAATCTCGCACGATAAAATCACACACGATAAAATCAACCATGATAAAATAACGCTATAGAAAATCACCCTCGAAAAAATTACTCATGATAAAATCACCCTAGATATAATCACCCACGATAAAATCATCCAAACTAAAATCCCCCACACTAAAAACACCCACGATAAAATCACATACAATAAAATGACCTTCGATAAAATCATACTCGATTAAATCACCGACGAAAAAATCACCCTCGATAAAAGCAGCCAGGATAAAATCACCCACTATTAAATCACCCTCGATAAAATCACCCTTGATAAAATCACCCTCGATAAAATCACCGATGATAAAATTATCCATCATAAAATCACCCACTCTAAAATTAGCCATGATAAAATCACCAACGATAAAATCACCCACGGTAAAATCACCCATGATAAAATTACTATCGATAAAATCACCCATGATAAAATCATCCTTGATAAAATCACCCACGATAAAATCACCCACACTAAAATCACCCATAGTAAAATCACCGATGATAAAATCACCCTTCATAAAATCATGCACGATAAAATCACCCATAATAATGTCACCAACGATAAAATCACCCACGATAAAATCACCCACAATAAAATCACCCACTCTAAAATTAGCCATGATAAAATCACCCACGATAAAATCACCCACGGTAAAATCACCCATGATAAAATTACCATCGATAAAATCACCCATGATAAAATCACCCTTGATAAAATCACTCACGATAAAATCACCCACACTAAAATCACCTATAGTAAAATCACCGATGATAAAATCATCCTTCATAAAATCACGCACGATAAAATCACCCATAATAATGTCACCAACGATAAAATCACCCACGATAAAATCACCCATGATATATAATCACCCATGATATAATCACCCACAATAAAATCACCTATGATAAAATTACCCATGATAAAATCACCCTTCATAGAATCACCCACGATAAAATCAACCAAGATAATATCACCCATGATAAAATCACTTATGATAAAATCACCCTTAATATAATCACCGACGATAAAATCATCCAAACTAAAATCACCCAAACTAAAATCACTGAAGTAAAAATTACCCTCAATAAAATAACCCACTATAAAATCCCCATGATAAAATCACCCTCGATAGAATCACACATGATAAAATCACCCACGATAAAATCACCCATGATAAAATCATCCTAGAGAAAATCACCCTAGAGAAAATCACCCTTGAAAAAATCACTGATGATAAAATCATCCTGGATATAATCACCCATGATAAAATCATTCAAACTAAAATCCCCCACACTAAAACACCCACGATAAAATCACGCACGATAAAATCACTTCCGATAAAATCACACTCAATTAAATCACTGACGAAAAAATCACCTGGATAAAATCAACCAAGATAAAATCACTTGCTATAAAATTACCCTCGATAAAATCACCCTCGATAAAATCACCCATGATAAAATCATCCATCCTAAATCACCCACGATAAAATCACCCATTTTAAAATCACCATCGATAAAATCACTCACGGTAAAATAACCCACAGTAAAATCACCCATTATAAAATCACCTTTGATAAAATCACTCACGATAAAATCACGCAAGAAACTATCACCCACGATAAAATGACCCACGATAAAATCACCCTTGATAAAATCACCCTTAACAAAATCACCCCCAATAAAATCACCCACGATAAAATTACTCTGTTACCACTCTTTGAAGATTGGACAAACACTACACAAGAACTCAAGTATTTTAATAATGATCAAGATATTCAAGATTAAGGACATCAAGAAAATTCAAGACTGAAAGCAAGCTCAAAGATATAAAGACTTAGTTTAGAGTTAGGAGTGCATGTTATCAAAAGGTAATCATCACTCTGCTCAGAGTATTTTTTCAAGAAAACCATTTTTGAAAAACTATAAAAATCACTGAGATAATCGATTATACATAGAACCTAATCGATTATAATTCTAGAAATATTTTGAGAATAATTATGTCTCGGCAATAATCGATTAGACAATCGACTATGATATTTTGAAAATATCAAGCTTGCGCTAATAATCGATTAGATAATTGATTATGCTATTTTGAAATAACAAGGTTGCGCTAATAATCGATTAGATAATCAATTATGACTTTTTGGAAAATAAATGCTTGCGGGAATAATCGATTGGGTAATCAATTATATGTTTTTGAAAATAAAAATGCTTGCAGCAATAATCGATTATGTAATCGATTATCTACTTCAAATATGAAAATATTTCTCTCGGGGATAATCGATTATGTCCATAATATAATCGATTATGTTCGAAGATTTTTGAAAATTAAACGTTGCGAAAAATCCTCCTAAAATAAAGGAGAATCTTTGACTGAAATTTTTGAACATTGTGAGGCTCTGAACAGAGTAAATATTTATTTTCGAATTAAAATAAAATAAAAAATTATTTTATTTGAAATATTTTGATTATTTAATAAGGGTATCAGGGTTTTTCAGAATACAACATTCATACGTTCTTTCACTCTTTTTCTCTGAAAAGCTTTTATACTCTTCCTGAGTTTCTTGAGCCAAAAACTTTTATGTGTTGAAATTGAAAATAGTTTTTCTGTGCTTTAATCTTTTTGTGAAAAGACTTGAGGAAACTCTGAGCAGAGCAGGTGCTACAGTTTGGAAGCGACACTCCAGGTTATATCTTTTCATATTCTATACATCCTTTAAGGCTGTTCAGAGGAAGTGTTTTTGTCTTCCTTGTGTGACTCAAGGAAGGTTTTTCATTCCTTGTGGGACTCAAGGAAGGGTTGGTAATCTCTTGTGGGTTTCAAGAGATTGTGAGGTACAATCTTTAATTTTGTATTTTTGCATGTTTCACTTGTGATTAGTGGTTGTAAAAATTGTGAAAAATGAAAGATATAAGAGTGTGTGATCATCTCAGGTTGAGGTGACTGGGAACTGGACGTAGGGTTAAGGATTAACCCGAACCAGTATAAATTGTCTGTGTTCTTCTCTCTTTCTCTCATCTTTTAATTTCCGTTGTGCTTTATTAAATATCTGCTAAGATTAATTAATTCAAGAGGGATAAAATTTGAATTAAATAAAAGATAAAGTTTTAATTTTTAACATCAATTCACCCCCCCTCTTGATGCTACTTGGTAACACACTCATGATAAGATCACCCTCGATAAAATCACCCATGATAAAATCACCCATGTTAAAATCACCCATGATAAAATCCCCCACGATAAAATCACCCATGATAAAATGACTCATAGTAAAATCACCGATTATAAAATCACCCTTCATAAAATCACCCACGATAAAATCATCCAACATAATATCACCAACAATAAAATCACCCATGATAAAATCACCCATGATAAAATTACCCATGATAAAATCACACATGATAAAATAACCCTTCATAGAATCACCCACGATAAAATCAATCAAGATAATATCACCCATGATAAAATCACCCACTATAAAATCAACCACAATAAAATCACACTCGATACAATCACCCATGATAAAATATCCCACGATAAAATCACCCTTGATAAAATCACGCACCATAAAATCACGCACGATAAAATCTCACACGATAAAATCACCCACGATAAAATCACACACGATAAAATCACCCATGAAAAAATCACCCTCAATATAATCAGCCACGATAAAATCAGTCACGATAAAATCATCCAAACTAAAATCACCAACACTAAAATCACCCACACTAAAATCACTGACGAAAAAATTACCCTCAATAAAATCACCCACTATAAAATCCCCATGATAAAATCACCCTCGATAGAATCACTAATGATAAAATCACCCACGATAAAATCACTGTTTATAAAATCACCCTTGATAAAATTACGCACGATAAAATCACCCGCAATAAAATCACACCAGCTAAAATCACCTATGATAAAATCATCCTAGAGAAAATCACCCAAGAGAAAATCACCCTCGTAAAAATCACTAATGATAAAATTTCCCTTGATATAATCACCCATGATAAAATCATCCAAACTAAAATCCCCCACACTAATACACCGACGATAAAATCACGCATGATAAAATCACCTTCGATAAAATCACACTCGATTAAATCACCGATGAAAAAATAACCTGGATAAAATCAACCAAGATAAAATCACCCACTATAAAATCACCCTCGATAAAATCACCTTTGATAAAATCACCCTCGATAAAATCACGAATGATAAAATCAGCCATCATAAAATCATCCACACTAAAATTTGCCATGATAAAATCACCCACGATAAAATCACTCATGATGAAATCACCCTCGATAAAATCACCCAAGATACTATCCCCCACGATAAAATGACCCACGATAAAATCACCCCCGATAACATCACCCATGAAATATGACCCCCAATAAAATCATCCACGATAAAATCACTCACGATAAGATCACCCACGATAAAATAACTCATGATAAAATCACCCATGATAAAATCACCTTCGATAAAATCACCCTCGATAAAATCACCCTTGATAAAATCTCCCCCACTAAAATCACCCACGATAAAATAACTCATGATAAAATCACCCATGATAAAATCACCTTCGATAAAATCACCCTCGATAAAATCACCCTTGATAAAATCTCCCCCACTAAAATCACCCACGATAAAATCACCCACAATAAAATTATCCATGATAAAATAACACTTGATATATTCACCCATGGTAAAATCATCCAAACTAAAATCCCCCAAAATAAAATCACCCACCATAAAATCACCCATGATAAAATCACCCTCGATAGAATCACCCATGATAAAATTACCCACGATAAAATCATCGTTTACAAAATCACCCTTGATAAAATCACGCATGATAAAATCACCCACGATAAAATCACCCTCGCTAAAATCACCCACCATAAAATCATCGACGATAAAATCACCCATGATAAAATAACCCTAGAGAAAATTACCCTAGAGAAATTCACCCTTGAAAAATTCCCTCATGATAAAATCACCCTTGATATAATCACCCACGATAAAATCACCCATTGAAAAAATCATCTAAAATAAATTCCCCCACACTAAAGTCACCCACGATAAAATCATCCACTATAAAATCATCCTCGATAAAATCTCCCCTGATAAAATCACCCATGATAAAATCACCCTCAATACCAAAGATAAAATCACCCACTATAAAATCCACACGATAAAATCACCCATGATAAAATCACCCTCGAGTAAATCACCCACAATAAAATCACGCACAGTAAAATCACCCTTAATAAAATCATCCACGATAAAATAACGCAAGATAATATCACCAACAATAAAATCACCCACGATAAAATCACCCGCGATAGAATCACCCATGATAAAATCACCCACTATAAAATCACCGTTTATAAAATCACCTTTGATAAAATCACGGACGGTAAATTCATCCACGATAAAATCAGCCATGATAAAATCAACCTAGAGAAAATCACCCTCAAAAAAATCACTCATGATAAAATCACCCTTGATATAATCACCCACAATAAAATCATCCACGATAAAATCATCCAAACTAAAATCTCGCGCACTAAAATCACCCACGATAAAATCACCCACGATAAAATCACCTTAGATAAAATCACACTCGATGAAATCACTGACGAAAAAATCACACTCGAAAAAATCACCAAAGATAAAATCACCCACTATAAAATCATCCTCGATAAAATCACCCTTGATAAAATCGCCTTCGATAAAATCACCCTTGATAAAATCACCCTCGATAAAATCACCCACACTAAAATTTGCGATGATAAAATCATCCATGATAAAATCACATATGATAAAATCACCCTCAATAAAATCACGTTTGATTAAATCACCCTCGATAAAATCAACCACGATAAAATAGCCCACACTAAAATTCCCCACAGTAAAAACACCCATGATAATATCGCCCTTGATAAAATCACCAATGATAAAATTATCCAAGATAATATCATTATCGATAAAATCACTCATGATAAAATTACCCTCGATAAAATCACACACGATAATATCACCCATGATAAAATCACCCAAGATACTATCACCGACGATAAAATGACCTACAATAAAATCACCCTTGATAAAATCACCCATGACAAAATCACCCCCAATAAAATCATCCAAGACAAAATCACTCACGATAAAATCACCCTCAATAAAATCACCAATGATAAAATCATCTATGATAAAATTGTTACCACACTCTTTGAAGATTCAAGAATGGTCAAGAATTCAAGTATTTTAATAATGATCAAGAAATTCAAGAATCAAGGACATCAAGAAAATTCAAGTTGGAAGCAAGCTCAAAGACATAGAAGACTTAGTTTATAGTAAGGAGTGAATGATTTCAAAAGGTAATCATCACTTAGCTTAGAGTATTTTCTCAAGAAAACTATTTTTGAAAAACTATAAAAATCATTGAAATAATCGATTATACAAAGAACATAATCGATTATGTTTCTGAAAATTTTTTAAGAATAATTTTGACTCGACAATAATCGATTATGTAATCGATTATGCTTTTTTTTTTGGAAAATAACATTGCTTGCGGGAATAATCGATTAAGTAATCGATTATGTGTTTTTGAAAAATAAAATTCTTTCAGGAATAATCGAATAGATAATCGATTATCTATTTCAAATCTGAAAGTATTTCTCTCGGGGATAATCGATTATGTCCATAATATAATCGATTATGTTCGAAGAATTTTGAAAAATAAACGTTGCGAAAAATCCTCCTAAAATAAAGGAGAATCTTGGATTTTATTTTCTGAACGTTGTGAGGCTCTGAACAGAGTAAAAAATGTGATTTCGAATTAAAATAAAATAAAATATTTTATTTGGAATATTTGGTTATTTAATAAGCATATCAGGGTTTCTCAAGATACCTCTCACAATACACTCTTTCATACTTTTTCTCTGAGTATCTTGAGCCACAAAATTTTATGTTTTGAAAGAGAAAATATTTTTCTGTGCATTAATCTTTCTGAAAAAAATCTTGAGGATACTCTTGAGCAGAGCCGGTGCTACAGTTTGAAAGCGTCACTCCAAGCACTATTTGAAGATTGGACAACTCTATTCAAGTATTTTAATAATGATCAAGAAAATCAAGAATCAGGACATCAAAGATAACTCAAGAAGACTAAAGGAAGCTCAAAGATTTACAAGAAAATTCAAGTTGGAAGCAAGCTCAAAGACATAGAAGACTTAGTTTATAGTTGGGAGTGAATGTTATCAAAATGGAATCATCACTCAGCTCAGAGTGCTTTCTCTAGAAAACTGCTTTTGGAAAAACTATAAAACTTATTGTAATAATCGATTATATGAAGAACATAATCGATTATGTTTTCTGGAAAATTTCTAAGAATAATTTTGCCACTGGAATAATCGATTATGTAATCGATTATGAGATTTTGAAAATAAATAGCATGCGGCAATAATCGATTATGTAATCGATTATGTGATTTTAAAAATGAATTGCTTGCGGCAATAATCGATTATGTAATCGATTATGTGATTTTAAAAATGAATTGCTTGCGGCAATAATCGATTATGTAATCGATTATGTTCGGAGATTTTTGAAAAATAAATGTTGCGAAAAATCCTCCTAAAATAAAGGAGTATCTTGGATTTTATGTTCTGAACGTTGGAGAATCTCTGAAAAAGTAAAACATATGATTTTAAATTAAAATAAAGATTTTATTTGGGAATATTTGTCCTCCAACAATTAAGGGAATCTTTGATTTTATTTTCTGAACGTTGTGAGGCTCTAAATAGAGTAAAAGATTTGATTTCGAATTAAAATATAGATTTCATTTCATTTGGGAATATCTGTTTATTTAAGAAGCATATCAGGGCTTTTCAGAAACACATCTGACTAATACATTCTTTACTACGTTCTTTCTGAAAAGCTTTACACTTTTTCTCTGAGTATCTTGAGCCACAAAATTTTATGTTTTGAAAGAAAAAAATATTTTTCTGTGCATTAATCTTTCTGAGAAAAATCTTGAGGATACTCTTGAGCAGAGAAGGTGCTACAGTTTGAAAGCTTCACTCCAGGTGTTATTTTTAATTTCTGATCTTCCTCTGAGGCTGTTCAGAGGAGGTGTTTTATCTTTCCTTGTGTGATTCAAGGAAAGTGTTTCATTCCTTGTGTGACTCAAGGAAGGTGTTTCATTCCTTGTGGGATTCAAGGAATATGTGGTAATCTCTTGTGGGTTTCAAGAGATTGTGAGGTTTATCTTTAATTTTCTATTTTGCATGTTTCACTTGTGATTAGTGGTTGTAAAATTGTGATAAATTAAAGATAGTGAGAGTGGGTGATCATCTCAGGTTGAGGTGATTGGGAACTGGACGTAGGGTTAAGGTTTAACCCGAACCAGTATAAATCTCTGGTGTTATCTTTCTCTTTCCCTTATCTCTTTATTTTTCTGTTGCGCTTTATAATATATCTGCTAGACTAAATAAATCAAGAGGGTTAAAATTTGAATTACATAACGCTAAAGTTTTAATTTTTATTACATCAATTCACCCCCCTCTTGATGCTACTTGGTAACAATATCTTTTTTATTATAATCATCCTCTAAGGCTGTTCAGAGGAGGTGTTTTTGTCTTTCCTTGTGTGATTCAAGGAAAGTGTTTCATTCCTTGTGTGATTCAAGGAAGGTGTTTCATTCCTTGTGGGACTCAAGGAATGTGTGGTAATCTTTTGTGGGTTTTCAAGAGATTGTGAGGTCTATCTTTAATTTTGTATTTTTGCATGTTTCACTTGTGATTAGTGGTTGTAAAAATTGTGATAAATTAAAGATATAAGAGTGTGGGATCATCTCAGGTTGAGGTGATTGGGAACTGGACGTAGGGTTAAGGATTTAACCCGAACTAGTATAAATTCCTGTGTTCGTCTTTCTTTCCCTCATCTTTTAATTTTCCGCTGTGCTTTATTAAATATCTGCTGGACTATTTAATTCAAGAGGGATAAAATTTGAATTAAATAAGAGTTAAAGTTTTAATTTTTATTCCATCAATTCACCCCCCCTCTTGATGCTACTTGGTAACAAAAATCATCCATGATAAAATCACCCTCGATAAAATCAACCATTATAAAATCACCCACATTAAAATCGCCCATAGTAAAATCACCCTTCATAAAATCACCCACGATAAAATCAACTTTCATTAAATCACCCACGATAAAATCACCTAAGATAATATCACCAACGATAAAATCACCCATGATAAAATCACCCATGATAAAATCACCCATGATAAAATCACCCACGATAATATCACTCATGATAAAATCATCCAAACTAAAATCCCCCACATTAAAATAACCCACGATAAAAATAGACACGATAAAATAACCTTCGATAAAATCACACTCGTTAAAATCACCCTAGATAAAATAACCCAAGAGGTTAGGAGAAGAAGAAGAAAGGAGAAGAAGAAGTTAGGAGAAGAAGATGAAAGGAGAAGAAGAAGAAAGGAGACGAGGAAGTTAGGAGAAGAAGAACAAAGGAGAAGAAGAAGAATGGAGGAGAAGAAGAAAGGAGAAGAAGAAGAATGGAGGAGAAGAAGAAAGGAGAAGAAGAAGAATGGAGGAGAAGAAGAAAAGAGAAGAAGAAAGGAGAAGAAGAAGAAGAAAGGAGAAGAAGAAGAATGGGGGAGAAGAAGAAAGGAGAAGATGAATTTAGGAGAAGTAGAAGAAAAAAGAGAAGAAGAAGTTAGGACAAGTAGAAGAAAAGAGAAGAAGAAGTTAGGAGAAGAAGAAAGGAGAAGAAGAACTTAAGAGAAGAAGTTGAAAGGAGAAGATGTTAGTAGAAAAAGAAGAAAGGCGAGAAAGTTAGGGGAAGAAAAAGAAAGGAGAAGAAGAAGTTAGGAGAAGAAGAAGAAAGGAGTAGAAGAAGTTAGGAGAAGAAGTAAAAAGGAGAAGAAGAAGAAAGGAGTAGAAGAATTTAGGAGAAGAAGAAGTTGGGAGAAGAAGATGAAACGAGAAGAAGAAGGTAGGAGAAGAAGAAGACAGGATAAGAAGAACAATAGAGAAGAAATAGAAAGGAGAAGAAGAAGTTAGGAGAATAAGAAGAAAGGAGAAGAAGAACTTAGGAGATGAAGAAGAAAGGAGAAAAAGAAGTTAGGAGAAGAAGAAGAAGAAGAAAGGAGAAGAAGAACTTAGGAGATGAAGAAGAAAGGAGAAAAAGAAGTTAGGAGAAGAAGAAGAAGAAGAAAGGAGAAGAAGAAGTTAGGAAAAGAAGAAGAAAGGAGAAGAAGAGGTAAGGGGAAGAAGAAGAAAGGAGAAGAAGAAGAGAGGAGAAGAAGAAGTTAGGAGAAGAAGAAGAAAGGAGAAGAACAGGTTAGGAGAATAAGAGGAAAGGAAAAGAAGAAGAAGAAAGGAGAAGAAATAGTTAGGAGAAAAAGAAGAAGAATGGAGAAGAAGAAGAAAGGTGAAGAAGTTAGGAGAAGAAGATATGAGACCAAAAAGTAAGGAGAAAAAGATAGGAGAAGAAATAGTTGGGAAAAGAAGGAGAAAGTAGAAGAAGTTAGGAGAAGAAGAGGTTAGGAGAAAAAGAAGAAAGGAGTAGAAGAAGTTAGGAGAAGAAGAAGAAAGGAGTAGAAGAAGAAAGGGGAAGAGGAAGAAAGGAGAAGAACAGGTTAGGAAAAGAAGAAGAAGAAAGGGGAAGAAATATTAAGGAGAAAAAGAAGAAGAATGGAGAAGAAGAAGAAAGGTGAAGAAGTTAGGAGAAGAAGTGAGGAGAAGAAGGAAAAAGGAGAAGAAGAAAAAAGGACAAATATAGTTAGGAGAAGAAGAGGAATGGAGAAGAACAAGACAGGAGAAGAAGAAGAAAGGAGAAAGAAAAAGTTAGGAGAAGAAGAAGAAAGGAGAAAAAAAAGTTAGGAGAAGAACATAGGAGAAGAAGATGAAAGCAGAAGAAGAAGAAGAAGAAGAAGAAGAAGAAGAAGAAGAAGAAGAAGAAGAAAGGAGAAGAAGAACAATGGAGAAGAACAAGAAAGGAGAAGAAGAAGAAAGGAAACAAAAAGTTAGGAGAAGAAGAAGAATGGAAAGGAAGAAGTTAGGAGAAGAAGAAAATAGGAGATGAAGAAGAAGAATGGAGAAGTAGAAGAAAGGAATTGAAGAAATTAGGAGAAGAAGAAGAATGGAAAAGAAGAAGTTAGGAGAAGTAGAAAAAATGAGAAGAAGAAAAAGAAAGGAGAATAAGAATTTAGGAGAAGAAGAGGTTAGGAGAAGAAGAAGAAAGGAGTAGAAGAAGTTAGGAGAAGAAGAAGAAATGAGAAGAAATAGTTAGGAGAAAAAGAAGAAGAATGGAGAAGAAGAAGAAAGGCGAAGAAGTTAGGAGAAGAAGTGAGGAGAAGAAGGAAAAATGAGAAGAAGAAAAAAGGCCAAATGTAGTTAGGAGAAGAGGAGGAATGGAGAAGAACAAGACAAAAGAAGAAGAAGAAGAAGAAAGGAGAAGAAGAAGAATGGAGGAGAAGAAGAAAGGAAAAGAAAAAGAAGTAGAATCGAGAAAATGAAGAATGGAGGAGAAGAAATTAGGAGAAAAAGAAGTTAGGAGTAGAAGCAGAAAGGAGAAGAAGAAGAAAGGAAACGAAGAAGTTAGGAGAAGAAGAAGAAAGGAAACGAAGAAGTTAGGAGAAGAAGAAGAATGTAAAAGAAGAAGTTAGGAAAAGAAGAAGAATGTAAAAGAAGAAGTTAGGAGAGGAAGAAAAAAGGAGAAGAAGAATTTAGGAGAAGAAGCTGGGAGAAGAAGATGAAACGAGAAGAAGAAGGTAGGAGAAGAAGAAGAAAGGATAAGAAGAACAATAGAGAAGAAATAGAAAGGAGAAGCAGAAGTTAGGAGAATAAGAAGAAAGGTGAAAAAGAAGAAAGGGGAAGAAGAAGAAAGGAGAAGAACAGGTTAGGTGAAGAAAGAGGAAAGGAAAAGAAGAAGAAGAAGGGAGAAGAAATAGTTAGGAGAAAAAGAAGAAGAATGGAGAAGAAGAAGAAAGGTGAAGAAGTGAGGAGAAGAAGTGAGGAGAAGAAGGAAAAAGGTGAAGAAGAAAAAAGGAGAAATGTAGTTAGGAGAAGAAGAGGAATGGAGAAGAACAAGACAAGAGAAGAAGAAGAATGGAGAGGAAAACGTTAGGAGAAGAAGAAGAAAGGACAAAAAAAAGTTAGGAGAAGAACATAGGAGAAGAAGATGAAAGCAGAAGAAGAGGAAGAAAGGAGAAGAAGAAGTTAAGAGAAGAAGAAGAAAGGAGTAGAAGAAGAAAGGAGAGGAGGAAGTTAGGTGAAGAAGAAGTTAGGAGGAGAAGTAGAAAGGAGAAGAAGTAGTTAGGAGAAGAAGTAGTTAGGAGAAGAAGATGAAAGGAGAAGAAGAAGAAAGGAGAAGCAGAAGTTAGGAGAATAAGAAGAGGAGAAGAAGAACATAGGAGATAAAGAAGTTAGGAGAAGAAGAAGAAGAAGAAAGGAGAAAAAGAAGTTAGGAGAAGAAGAAAAAAGGAGAAGAAGAGGTTAGGAGAAGAAGAAAAAAGGAGAAGAAGAACTTAGGAGATGAAGAAGAAAGGAGAAAAGGAAGTTAGGAGAAGAAGAAGAAAGGTGTAGCAGAAGTTAGGAGAAGAAGAAGAAAGGAGAAGGTTAGGAGAAGAAGATGAAAGGAAAAGAAGAAGAAGAAAGGAGAAGCAGAACTTATGAGAAGAAGAAGAAAGGAGAAGAAATAGTTAGGAGAAAAAGAAGAAGAATGGAGAAGAAGAAGAAAGGTGAAGAAGTTAGGAGTAGAAGATATGAGAACAAAAAAAAAGGAGAACAAGATAAGAGAAGAAATTGTTAGGAAAAGACGGAGAAAGTAGAAGAAGTTAGGCGAAGAAGAAGAGAGGAGTAGAAGAAGTTAGGAGAAGAAGAAGAAAGGAGTAGAAGAAGAAAGGGAAAGAAGAAGAGAGGAGAAGAATAGGTTAGGAGAAGAAGAGGAAAGGAAAAGAAGAAGAAGAAAGGAGAAGAAATAGTTAGGAGAAAAAGAAGAAGAATGGAGAAGAAGAAGAAAGGTGAAGAAGTTAGGAGAAGAAGGAAAAAGGAGAAGAAGAAAAAAGGACAACTGTAGTTAGGAGAAGAAGAGGAATGGAGAAGAACAAGACAAGAGAAGAAGAAGAAAGGAGAAGAAAAAGTTAGGAGAAGAAGAAGAAAGGAGAAAAAAAAGTTAGGAGAAGAACTTAGGAGAAGAAGATGAAAGCAAAAGAAGAAGAAGAAAGGTGAAGAAATAGTTAGGAGAAAAAGAAGAAGAATGGAGAAGTAGAAGAAAGGTGAAGAAGTTAGGAGAAGAAGGATAAAGGAGAAGAAGAAAAAAGGACAAATGTAGTTAGGAGAAGAAGAGGAATGGAGAAGAACAAGACAAGAGAAGAAGAAAAAAGGAGAAGAAAAAGTTAGGAGAAGAAGAAGAAAGGAGAAAAAAAAGTTAGGAGAAGAACATAGGAGAAGAAGATGAAAACATAAGAAGAAGAAGAAAGGAGAAGAAATAGTTAGGAGAAAAAGAAGAAGAATGGAGAAGAAGAAGAAAGGTGAAGAAGTTAGGAGTAGAACGAAAAAGTAGAAGAAGAAAAAAGGACAAATGTAGTTAGGAGAGGAAGAGGAATGGAGAAGAACAAGACAAGAGAACAAGAAGAAAGGAGAAGAAAAAGTTAGGAGAAGAAGAAGAAAGGAGAAAAAAAAGTTAGGAGAAGAACATAGGAGAAGAAGATGAAAGCAGAAGAAGAAGAGGAAAGGAGAAGAAGAAGAAATAGAATCGAGAAAATGAAGAAAGGAGAAGAAGAAATTAGGAGAAGGAGAAGTTAGGAGTAGAAGCAGAACGGAGAAGAAGAAGAAAGGAAATGAATAAGTTAGGAGAAGAAAAAGAATGGAAAAGAAGAATGGAGAAGAAGAAGATAGGCGAAGAAGAAGAAAGTAGAATAAGAAGTTAGTTGAAGAGGAAGAAAGGAGATGAAGAAGTTAGAAGAAGAAGCAGAAAGGAGAAGAAGATGAAATGAAAAGAAAAATTTAGGAGAAGAAAAAGGGGGAATAAGAAGAAAGGAGAAGAAGAAGTTAGGAGAAGAAGTTTGGAGAAGAAGAAGAATGAAGAAGTAGAAGAAGAATGGAGATGAAGAAGAAAGGATAAGAAGAATAATGGAGAAGAAGAAAGGTGAAAACAAGAAAGGAGAAGAAGAAGAATAATAAGAATGGAGAAGAAGTTAGGAGTCGAAGAATAACAAGGAAGACGAAGAATAACATAGAAGAAAAGGAATGGAGAAGAAGAAGAAATTAATAGAAGTTAGAAGAAGAAGAAGAAAGGAGAGGAAGAAGTTAAGAGATGAAGAAGAAAGGAGAAGAAGAAGTTAGGAGAAAAAGAAGAAAGGAGAAGAAGAAGAAAGGACAAAAGGAAGAAAAGAAAGGAAGTTAAGAGAAGAAAAGAAAAGAAGAAGTTAGTAGAAGAAGAAGAAAGGAGAAGAAGAAATTAGTGGAAGAAAAAGAAAGGAGAATAAGAAGTAAAGAGAAGAAAAAGAAAGGAGAAGATGAAAAAGAATGGAGAAAATGAAGAAAGGAGAAGAAGAGGAAGATGGAGAAAAAGAAGAATGAAAAAAAGAAGAATGGAGAAGAAGAAGAAGAGAAAAGAAGAAGTGAAGAGAAGAAGAAGAAAGGAGCAGATCAAGAAGAATGGACAAGAGGAAGTAAGGATTAGAAGATGAAAGGAGACGAAGAAAGTAGAAGAAGAAGAAAGGAGAAGAAGAAGTTAGGAGAAGAAGAAGAAAGGAGAGGAGCAAGTTAGGAGAAAAAGAAGTTAAGAGAAGAAGAAGAAAGGAGAAGAAGTAGTTCCGAGAAGAAGATGAAAGGAGACGAAGAAGAAAGGAGAGGCGGAAGTTAGGAGAAGAAGAAGAAAGGAGAGGAGGAAGTCAGGAGAAGAAGAAGTTAGGAGAAGAAGAAGAAAGGAGAAGAAGAAGTTAGGAGAAGAAGATGAAAGGAGAAGAAGAAGAAAAGAGAGGATGAAGTTAGGAGAAGAAGAAGAAAGGAGAAGAAGAATTTAGCAGAAGAAGAAATTGGGAGAAGAAGATGAAACGAGAAGAAGAAGGTAGGAGAATAAGAAGAAAGGATAAGAAGAACAATAGAGAAGAAATAGAAAGGAAAAGAAGTTGTTAGGAATTAAGAAGAAAGGAGAATAAGATGTTAGGAGATGAAGAAGAATAAGAAGAAAGGAGAAAAAGAAGTTAGGAGAAGAAGAAGAAAAAGAAGAAAGGAGAAAAAGAAAGAGGAAAGGAGAAAAAGAACAAAGGAGAAGAAGAACTTAGGATATAAAGAAGAAAGGAGAAAAAAAAAGTTAGGAGAAGAAGAGGAGAAGAAGAAGTTAGTAGAAGAAGAGGAATGGAAAAGAATAGGTTAGGAGAAGAAGAGGAAAGGAAAAGAAGAAGAATAAAGAAGAAGAAATTTTTAGGAGAAAGAGAAGAAGAATGGAAAAGAAGAAGAAAGGTGAAGAAGTTAGGAGAAGAAGATATGAGAACAAAAAGAAAGGAGAAGAAGATAGGAGAAGAAATAGTTAGGAAAAGAAGAAGAAAGTAGAAGAAGTTAGGAGAAGAAAAAGACAGGAGTAGAAGAAGAATGGACAAGAAGAAGAAAAGAGAACTAGAACTTACGCGAAGAAGAAGAAAGGTGAAGTACAAGAAAGCAGGAGAAGAAGTTGGGAGAAGAAAAAGTTAGAAGAAGAAGTAGAAAGGATAAGAAGAAGAAAGGAGAAGAAGAAGAATTGAGAAGAAGAAACGAGCAGAGGAAGTTAGGAGAAGAAGAAAAAGAATAGAGAAGAAGAAACGAGAAGAGGAAGTTAGGAGAAGAAGAAGAAGAACGGACTAGAAGAAGAAAGGAGAAGATGAAGAAGAATGTAGAAGAAAAGAAAAAGGAGAAGAAGAAGTTATGAGAAGAAGTAGTTAGGAGAAGAAGAAGAAAGGAGACGAAGAAGAATTGAGAAGAAGAAGAAAGGAGAAGAAGAAGAATGGAGAAGAAGAATAAAGGAGAAGAAAAAATTAGGAGAAGAAGAAGAAGAAGTTAGGTGAAGAAGAAGAAAGGAGAATAAGAAGTTTGAAGAAAAAGAAGTTAGGAGAAGAAGAAGAAAGCAGAAAAGTTAGGAGAAGAAGAAGAAAAGAGAAAAGTTAGGAGAAGAAGAAGAAAGGAAAAGAAGAAGTTAGGGGAAGAAGAAGAAAGCAGAATAAGAAGTTTGAAGAAAAAGAAGTTAGGAGAAGAAGAAGAAAGGGGAAGAAGAAGAAAGGAGAAGAAGAAGAAAAAAGAAAAGGAAGAAAAGAGAAGAATTTAAGAGAAGAAAAGAAAACAGGAACTTAGTCGAAGAAGAAGAAAGGAGAAGAAGTTAGTGGAAGAAAAAGAAAGAAGAAGAAAGGAGAAGAAGAAGAATGAAGAAGAAGATGGAGAAAAAGAAGAATGAAGAAGAAGAAGAATGGAGAAGAAGAAGAATGAAGAAGAAGAAGAATGGAGAAGAAGAAGAAAGGAGAAGAAGAAGAAAGGAAAGAAGAAGAAAGGAGAAGATGAAGAAGAATGGACAAGAAGAAGAAAGGAGAAAAAGTTAGGAGAAGAAGAAGTAAGGATTAGAAGATGAAATGAAATGAAGAAAGTAGAAGAAGAAGATAGGAGAAGAAGAAGAAAGGAGTAGAAGAAGTTAGGAGAAGAAGAATAATGTTGGAGAAGATGAAGTTAGGAGAAGTAGAAGAAAAGAGAAGAAAAAGTTAGAACAAGTAGAAGAAAGGAGAAGAAGAAGTTAAGAGAAGAGGTCGAAAGGAGAAGAAGTTAGGAAAAGAAGAAGAAAGGAGAGAAAGTTAGGGGAAGAAAAAGAAAGGAGAAGGAGAAGTTAGGGGAAGAAGAAGCAAGGAGTACAAGAAGTTAGGAGAAGAAGCAAAAACGAGAAGAAGAAGAAAGAATAAGAAGAACAATAGAGAAGAAATAGAAAGGAGAAGCAGAAGTTAGGAGAATAAGAAGAAAGGAGAAAAAGAACAAAGGAGAAGAAGAACTTAGGAGATAAAGAAGAAAGGAGAAAAAGAAGTTAGGAGAAGAAGAGGAGAAGAAGAAGTTAGGGGAAGAAGAAGAAAGGAGAAGAACAGGTTAGGAGAAGAAGAGGAAAGGAAAAGAAGAAGAAGAAGAAAGGAGAAGAAGAACTTATGAGAAGAAGAAGAAAGGAGAAGAACTAGTTAGGAGAAAAAAGAAGAAGAATGGAGAAAAAGAAGAAAGGTGAAGAAGTTAGGAGAAGAAGATATGAGAACAAAAAGAAAGGAGAAGAAGACTGGAGAAGAAACAGTTAGGAAAAGAAGAAGAAAGTAGAAGAAGTTAGGAGAAGAAGAAGAAAGGAGTAGAAGAAGAATGGACAAGAAGAAGAAAAGAGAACTAGAACTTACGCGAAGAAGAAGAAAGGTGAAGTACAAGAAAGAAGGAGAAGCAGTTGGGAGAAGAAGAAGAAGGGAGAAGAAAAAGTTAGAAGAAGAAGTAGAAAGGATAAGAAGAAGAAAGGAGAAGAAGGAGAATAGAGAAGAAGAAACGAGAAGAGGAAGTTAAGAGAAGAAGAAGAAGAAGAATGGACAAGAAGAAAGGAGAAGATGAAGAAGAATGTAGAAGAAGAAGAAAAAGGAGAAGAAGTTATGACAAGAAGTAGTTAGAAAAATGATGTAGGCCCTTTTTATGGATTATGGTTTGAGTTGATGATTAGATTGATTTTAGAGGAAAACCCTAAAGAAAATCCCCACTGGACATTAAGATAACATGATGTTATCTAGATGTGAAGGTTCATTTCAAATGGGATTCAAGAGGAGAAAAAGGAAATATGTTGTTGGGACAATTAATTAAACACATGGTAGGCAAATGGAAATAAAAATCAACATAACATAGAATAAGCGGAAAGAAGATAAGAACCAAATGAAATGAAATGGCAATGGATGAGTCACGCCACTTGGGTGGTGGATACCCAAGATAAGTGGTGGTGCCGCCACTTGAATCACACTCAAGATAAGGCTAAGAGAGGGTGAGGAACACTCACAACACAAGCTGAAAATTTCTCACAATATTTCTATCATTCGAAAGTCTCCTTACAAGGTGAATGAGACCCTTATTTATAGCCTTGGATGACCCCCAAATTACAATCAAATGCAGCTGAAATTACATGTAAATTAACCCTAAAGAATGATCTAGAAACTAGGTTTAAACCTTCCTAAAGGGCCAAAGATTGGGTTGCTACCAAGGGGTGCTAAAAGCACTTCAAAATGGGCTTGATGTTCCTAAAAAGGTGCAAAAAACGTGGTGTCTTGATTATGCATTTTGTTTGGAAGTTTCTCAAAAAACCATGTATATTTGTTTTTAGTTTTTAGGCCTTCATCATAAGGTGAAGAAGAAGAAAAGAGAATAAGAAGAATAGAGATGAAGAAGAAAGAAGAAGAACAAGTTAGGAGAAGAAGAAGGAAGGAGAAGAGGAAGAAGAATGGAGAATAAGAAGAAAGGATTAGAAGATGAAAGGAAAAGAAGAAAGGAGAAGAAGAAGAACGAACTAGAAGAAGTTAGGAGAAGAAGAAACGAGACCAAGAAATTAAGAGAAGAAGAAGAAAGGCGAAGAAGAAGAAAGGAGATAAGAAGAAAGTAGAATAAGAAGTTAGTTGAAGAGGAAGAAAGGAGAAGAAGAAAGGAAGAAGTAGAAATGAGAAGAAGCAGAAAGGAGAAGAAGATGAAATGAAAAGAAAAATTTAGGAGAAGAAGAAGAAAATAGAAGAAGTAACTAGAAGAAGAAAAAAGGAGAAGAAGAAGAAAGGAGAAGAAGAAGAATAATGGAGAAGAAGAAAGGAGAAGAAAAAGAATAATGGAGAAGAAGAAGAAAGTAGAAGAAGAATAATAAGAATGGAGAAGAAGAAGTTAGGAGACGAAGAAATTAAGAGAAGAATAAGAAAGGAGAAGCAGAAGTTAGGAGAATAAGAAGAAAGGAGAAAAAGAAGAAAGGAGAAGAAGAAGAAAGGAGAAGAAGAGGTTAGGAGAAGAAGAAGAAAAGAGAAGAAGAAGTTAGGAGAAGAAAAAGAAAGGAGAAGAACATGTTAGGAGAAGAAGAGGAAAGGAAAAGAAGAAGAAGAAAGGAGAAGAAGAACTTATGAGAAGAAGAAGAAAGGAGAAGAAGTAGTTAAGAGAAAAAGAAGAAGAATGGAGAAGAAGAAGAAAGGTGAAGAAGTAGTTAGGAAAAAAAGAAGAAGAATGGAGAAGAAGAAGAAAGGTGAAGAAGTTAGGAGAAGAAGATATGAGAACAAAAAGAAAGGAGAAGAAGATAGGAGAAGAAATAGTTAGGAAAAGAAGAAGAAAGTAGAAGAAGTTAGGAGAAGAAGAAGAAAGCAGTAGAAGAAGTTAGGAGAAGAATAAGTAAGGATTAGTAGATGAAAGGAGACGAAGAAAGTAGAAGAAGAAGATAGGAGCAGAATAAGAAAGGAAAAGAAGAAGTTAGAAGAAGAAGATGAAAGGAGAAGAAGAAGAAAGGAGAGGAGGAAGTTAGGAGAAGAAGAAGCAAGCAGAAGAAGAAGAAAGGAGAAGAAGAAGAAAGGAGGGGAGGAAGTTAGGAGAGAAAGAAGTTCGGAGAAGAAGTTAGGAGAATAAGATGAAAGGAGAAGAAGAAGAAAGGAGAGGAGGAAGTTAGGAGAAAAAGAAGAATGGAGGAGAAGAGGAAGTTAAGAGAAGAATTCGAAAGGAGAAGAAGTTAGGAGGAGAAGAAGAAAGGAGACAAAGTTAGGGTAAGAAAAAGAAAGGAGAAGAAGAAGTTAGGAGAAGAAGAAGAAAGGAGTAAAAGAATTTAGGAGAAGAAGAAGTTGGAAGAAGAAGATGAAACGAGAAGAAGAAGGTAGGAGTAGAAGAAGAAAGGAGAAAAAGAACAATAGAGAAGAAATAGAAAGGAGATGCAGAAGTTAGGAGAATAAGAAGAAAGGAGAAAAAGAAGAAAGGAGAAGAAGAACTTAGGAGATGAAGAAGAAAGGAGAAGAACAGGTTAGGAGAAGAAGAAGAAAGGAGAAGAACAGGTTAGGACAACAAGAAAAAAGGAGAAGAAGATGAATCGAGAAGAAGAAAGGAAAAGAAGAAGTTAGGACAAGAAAAAGAAAGGACAAGAAGAAGGATGGAGAAGAAGAAGAAGGAAGGAGAAGAAGAAGAAGAATGGAGAAGAAGAAAAAAATTGGAGAAGAAGAAGAAAGTATTAGAAGATGAAAGGAAAAGAAGAAAGGAGAAGAAGAAGAAAGAAGAAGAAGAAATTAGGAGAAGAAGAAAGGAGACCAAGAAATTAAGAGAAGAATAAGAAAGGCAAAGAAGAAGAAAGGAGATAAGAAGAAAGTAGAATAAGAGGTTAGTTGAAGAGGAGGAAAGTAGAAGAAGAAAGGAGACAAGTAAATTAAGAGACGAAGAAGAAATGCAAAGAAGAAGAAAGGAGATAAGAAGAAAGTAGAAGAAGAAGTTAGTTGAAGAGGAAGAAAGGAGAAGAAGAAGTTAGTTGGAGAGGAAGAAAGGAGAAGAAGAAAGGAAGAAGAAGAAAGGAGAAGAAGATGAAATGAAAAGAAAAATTTAGGAGAAGAAGAAAAAAGGAGAAGAAGAAGTAACTAGAAGAAGAAAAAAGGGGAATAAGAAGAAAGGAGAAGAAGTTAGGGGACGAAGAATAACGCAGAAGAAGAAGAAAATAATAGAAGTTAGAAGAAGAAGAAGAAGGGAGAGGAAGAAGGTAGGACATGAAGAAGAATTGAGAAGAAGTTAGGAGAAAAAGAAGAGAGGAGAAGAAGAAGAAAGGAGAAAAGGAAGAAAAAAGAAGAAGTTAAGAGAAGAAAAGAAAAGAAGAAGTTAATAGAAGAAGAAGAAAAGAGAAGAAGAAGTTAGTGGAAGAAAAAGAAAGGAGAAGAAGAAGTGAAGAGAAGAAGAAGAAAGGAGAAGATGAAGAAGAATGGAGAAAATGAAGAAAGGACAAGAAGAAGAAGATGGAGAAGAAGAAGAATGGAGAAGAAGAAGAATGGAGAGGAAGAAGAAAGGAAAAATAGAAGTGAAGAGAAGAAGAAGAAATGAGAAGATGAAGAAGAATGGACAAGAAGAAGAAGTAAAGAGAAGAACAAGTAAGGATTAGAAGATGAAAGGAGACAAAGAAAGTAGTAGAAGAAGATAGGAGCAGAAGAAGAAAGGAGAAGAAGAAGTTAGGAGAAGAAGAAGAAAGAAGAAGAAGAAGTTAGGAGAACAAGATGAAAGGAGAAAAAGAAGAAAGGAGAGGAGGAAGTTAGGAGAAGAAGAAGCTAGGAGAAGAAGAAGTTAGGAGAAGAACATGAAAGGAGAGGACGAAGTTAAGAGAAGAAGAAGAAAGGAGAAGAAGTTAGGAGAAGAGGATGAAAGAAGAAGAAGAAGAAAGGAGAGGAGGAAGTTACGAGAAGGAGAAGAAAGGAAAAGAAGAAGTTAGGAGAATAAGATGAAAGGAGAAGAAGAAGAAAGGAGAGGAGGATGTTAGGAGAAGAAGAAGAAAGGAGAAGAAGAAGAATGGAGGAGAAGAAGAAAGGAGAAGATGAAGTTAGGAGAAGTAGAAGAAAAGAGAAGAAGAAGTTACAAGTAGAAGAAAGTGAAGAGAAGAAGAAAAAAGGAGAAGATGAAGAAGAATGCAAAAATGAAGAAAGGACAAGAAGAAGAAGAATGGAGAACAAGAAGAATGGAGAGGAAGAAAAAAAGAAAAGAAGAAGTGAAGAGAAGAAGAAGAAATAAGAAGATGAAGAAGAAGAAAGGAGAAGAAGAATTTAGGAGAATAAGATGAAAGGAGAAGAAGAAGAAAGGAGAGGAGGAAGTTAGGAGAAGAAGAAGAAAGGAGAAGAAGAAGAATGGAGGAGAAGAAGAAAGGAGAAGATGAAGTTAGGAGAAGTAGAAGAAAAGAGAAGAAGAAGTTACAAGTAGAAGAAAGTGAAGAGAAGAAGAAAAAAGGAGAAGATGAAGAAGAATGCAAAAATGAAGAAAGGACAAGAAGAAGAAGAATGGAGAACAAGAAGAATGGAGAGGAAGAAAAAAAGAAAAGAAGAAGTGAAGAGAAGAAGAAGAAATAAGAAGATGAAGAAGAAGAAAGGAGAAGAAGAATTTAGGAGAATAAGATGAAAGGAGAAGAAGAAGAAAGGAGAGGAGGAAGTTAGGAGAAGAAGAAGAAAGGAGAAGAAGAATTTATGAGAATAAGATGAAAGGAGAAGAAGAAGAAAGCAGAGGAGGAAGTTAGGAGAAGAAGAAGAAAGGAGAAGAAGAAGAATGGAGGAGAAGAAGAAAGGAGAAGAAGAAGAAAGGAGAAGAAGAAGAATGGAGGAGAAGAAGAAAGGAGAAGATGAAGTTAGGAGAAGTAGAAGAAAAGTGACGAAGAAGTTACAAGTAGAAGAAGTGAAGAGAAGAAGAAGAATGGAGAAAATGAAGAAAGGACAAGAAGAAGAAGATGGAGAAGAAAAAGAATGGAGAGGAAGAAGAAAGGAAAAATAGAAGTGAAGAGAAGAAGAAGAAATGAGAAGATCAAGAAGAATGGACAAGAAGAAGAAGTAAAGAGAAGAAGTAGAAGAAGAAGATAGGAGCAGAAGAAGAAAGGAGAAGAAGAAGTTAGGAGAAAAAGAAGAAAGGAGAAAAACAAGTTAGGCGAAGAAGATGAAAGGAGAAGAGGAACAAAGGAGAGGAAGAAGTTAGGAGAAGAAGAAGAAAGGAGAAGAAGAAGTTAGGAGAAGAAGATGAAAGGAAAAGAAGAAGAAAGGAGAGGAGGAAGTTAGGAGAACAAGAAGTGGGGAGAATAAGATGAAAGGAGATGAAGAAGAAAGGAGAGTAGGAAGTTAGGAGAAGAAGAAGAAAAGAGAAGAAGAAGAATGGAGGAGAAGATGAGAAGAAAGGAGAAGATGAAGTTAGGAGAAGTAGAAGAAAAGAGAAGAAGAAGTTAGGACAAGTAGAAGAAAGGAGAAGAAGAAGTTAGGAGGAGAAGAAATTAAAAAAAAGAAGTTGAAAGGAGAAGAAGAAGAAAGGAGAGAAAGTTACGGGAAGAAAAAGAAAGGAGAAGAAGAAGTTAGGAGAAGAAGAAGAAAGGAGTAGAAGAAGTTAGGAGAAGAAGCAAAAAGAAGAAGAAGAAGAAAGGAATAGAAGAAGAAATAGAAAGGAGAAGCAGAAGTTAGGAGNAGAAGAAAGGAGGAGAGGTTAGGAGAAAAAGAAGAAAGGAGAAGAACAAGTTAGAAGAAGAATAGGTTAGGAGAAGAAGAGGAAAGGAAAAGAAGAAGAAGAAAGGAGAAGAAGAACTTATGAGAAGAAGAAGAAAGGAGAAGAAGTAGTTAGGAGAAAAAGAAGAAGAATGGAGAAGATGAAGAAAGGTGAAGAAGTTAGGAGAAGAAGATATGAGAACCAAAAGAAAGGAAACGAAGATAGGAGAAGAAATAGTTAGGAAAAGAAGAAGAAAGTAGAAGAAGTTAGGAGAAGAAGAATAATGGAAAAGAAGAAGTAAGGAGAAGAAGAAAAAAAGAAAAGAAGAAGAGGAAAGTAGAAAAAGAAGAAAGGAGAAGAAGAAGTTACGAGAAGAAGAATAAAGGAAAAGAAGAAAGGAGAAGAAGAAGGATGGAGGAAGTTAGGAGAAGAAGAAGAAAGAAAAAGAAGAAGAAGGAAGGAGAAGAAGAAGAAAGGAGAAGAAGAAGTTAGTAGAAGAAGAAGAATAGAGAAGAAGAAGAACTAAGAAGAACAAGTTAGGAGAGGAAGAAGGAAGAAGAACAGGAAGAAGAATGGAGTAGAAGAAGAAAGGAAAAGAAATTAGGAGAAGAAAAAGAAAGCATTAGAAGATGAAAGTAAAAGAAGAAAGGAGAAGATGAAGAAAGAAGATGAAGAAGTTAGGAGAAGAAGAAAGGAGACCAAGAAATTAATAGAAGAAGAAAGGACATAAGAAGAAAGTAGAATAAGAAGTTAGTTAAAGAGGAAGAAAGGAGAAGAAGAAAGGAAGAAGAAGAAAGGAGAAGAAGAAGCAGAACGGAGAAGAAGATCAAATGAAAAGAAAAATTTAGGAGAAGAAGAAAAAAGGAGAAGAAGTAACTAGAAGAAGAAAAAAGGAGAATAAGAAGAAAGGAGAAGAAGAAAAAGAATGGAGAAGAAGAAAAAGTTAGGAGACAAAGAATAACGGAGAAGATTAGTGATGTAGGCCCCTTTTATGGATTATGGTTTGAGTTGATGATTAGATTGATTTTAGAGGAAAATCCCAAAGAAAATCCCCACTGGACATTAAGATAACATGATTTTATCTAGATGTGAAGTTTCATTTCAAATGGGATTCAAGAGGAGGAAAAGGAAATATGATGTTGGGGCAATTAATCAAACACATGGTAGGGACATAGAAATAAAATGGAAATATGAACATGGAAAGAAGATAAGAACCAAATGAAGTGAAATGACAATGGATGAGTCACGCCACTTGGGTAGTGGTTACCCAAGATAAGTGGTGGTGCCGCCACTTGAATCACACTCAAGATAACGCTTAAGAGAGGGTGAGGAACACTCACAACACAAGCTAAAAATTTCTCACAATATTTCTATCTTTCAAAGTCCCCTTACAAGGTGAATGAGAGCCCTATTTATAGGCTTGGATGGCCCCCAAATTACAATCAAATGCAGCTAAAATTATATGTAAATTAACCCTAAAGAATGGTCTAGAAACTAGGTTTAAACCTTCCTAAAGGGCCAAAGATTGGGCTGCTACAAAGGGGGCGCTAAAAGCACTTCAAAATGGGCTTGATGCTCCCAAAAAGGTGCAAAAAACGTGGCAGCACTTAGGGAGAGAAGGCGGGTGCGCCCCTCAAAGTATTTGGTGGCTCCAAAGCCCAAAATGTGATGGGGGTGAGCTTATACAAGGTGTGGTGCCTTTAGAAAGTCCTACAAAACAAAGGAAAATAAGCCCAATTAAAATTAAGCCTAAGGAATACTAAATAAAGGATTAAATGTAAAGGGAAAGTGGTATCTTGATTATTCATTTTGTTTGAAATTTTCTCAAAACACCATGCTAATTTGTTTTTAGTTTTTCAGCCTTCATAAAAAATGAATGGAGAAGATGAAGAAATTAATAAAAGTTAGAAGAAGAAGAAGAAAGGAGAGGAAGAAGTTAGGAGATGAAGAAGAAAGGAGAAGAAGAACTTAGGAGAAAAAGAAGAAACGAGAAGAAGAAGAAAGGAGAAGAGGAAGAAAAGAGAAGAAGTTAAGAAAAGAAAAGAAAAAAAGAAGTTAGTAGAAGAAGAAGAAAGGAGAAGAAGAAGTTAGTGAAAGAAAAAGAAAGGAAAAGAAGAAGGGAAGAGAAGAAGAAAGGAGAAGATGAAGAAGAATGGAGAAAATGAAGAAAGGATAGGAAGAAGAATGAAGAAGAAGAAGAATGGAGAAGAAGAAGAAAGTTAAAGAAGAAGTAAAGAGAAGAAGAAGATAGGAGAAGATGATGAAGAATGGACAAGAAGAAGAAAGGAGAAGAAGTTAGGAGAAGAAGAAGTAAGGATTAGAAGATGAACGGAGAAGAAGAAAGTAGAAGAAGAAGATAGGAGCAGAAGAAGAAAGGAGAAGAAGAAGTTAGGAGAAGAAGAACAAATGAGAGGATGAAGTTAGGAGAAGAAGAACAATGGAGAAAAAGAAGTTAGGAGAAGAAGATGAAAGGAGAAGAAGAGGAAAGGAGAGGAGGAAGTTAGGAGAAGAAGAAGTTAGGAGAAGAAGAAGAAAGGAGAAGAAGAAGTTAGGAGAATAAGATGAAAGGAGAAGAAGAAGAAAGGAGAGGAGGAAGTTAGGAGAAGAAGAAGAATGGAGGAGAAGCAGAAAGGAGAAGAAGAAGGCGAAAGGAGAAAAAGTTAGGAGAAGAAGAAAAAAGGAGAGAAAGTTAGGGGAAGAAAAAGAAAGGAGAAGAAGAAGTTAGGAGAAGAAAAAGAAAGGAGTAAAAGAATTTAGGAGAAGAAGAAGTTGGGAGAAGAAGATTAAACGAGAAGAAGAAGTAGGAGAAGAAGAAGAATAATAGAGAAGAAATAGAAAGGAGAAGCAGAAGTTAGGAGAATAAAAAGAAAGGAGAAGAAGAACTTAGGAGATGAAGAAGAAAGGAGAAAAAGAAGTTAGGAGAAGAAGAAGAAAGGACAAGAAAAGGTTTGGAGAAGAAAAGAAAGGAGAAGACGAAGTTAGGAGGGAAGAAGAAAGGAGAATAATGGGTTAGGAGAAGAAGAGGAAAGGAAAAGAAGAAGAAGAACTTATGAGAAGAAGAAGAAAGGAGATGAAGTAGTTAGGAGAAAAAGAAGAAGAATGGAGAAGAAGAAGAAAGGTGAAGAAGTTAGGAGAAGAAGATATGAGAACAAAAAGAAAGGAGAACAAGATAGGAGAAGAAATAGTTAGGAAAAGAACAAGAAAGTAGAAGAAGTTAGGAGAAGAAGTAGAAAGGAGTAGAATGAAGTTAGGAGAAGAAGAAGAATGGAGAAGAAGAAGAAAAGAGAACTAGAACTTACGCGAAGAAGAAGAAAGGTGAAGTACAAGAAAGGAGGAGAAGAAGTTGGGAGAAGAAGAAGAAGGGAGAAGAAAAAGTTAGAAGAAGAAGTAGAGAGGATCAGAAGAAGAAAGGAGAAGAAGTAAGTAGAAGAAGAAGAAAGGAAAAATGAAGTTCGAAGAAGAAGAAGAAAGGAGAAGATGAGGTTAAGAGAAGAAGAAGAAAGAAGAAGATGACGTTAAGAGAAGAAGAAGAAATGAGGAGAAGAAGGAGAAAGGAGAAGAAGAAGTTATGAGATAAAGAAAAAAGGACAAATGTAGTTAGGAGAAGAAGAGGAATGGAGAAGAAGAAGAAAGGAGAAGAAGATGAAAGGGGAAGAAGAAAGGAGAAGAAGATGAAAGGAGAAGAAGAAAGGAGAAGAAGAAGTTAGGATAAGAAAACGAATGGAGAAGAAGAAGAACGGAGAAGAAGAAAGAGAAAAGAAGAAGAAGGAAGGAGAAGAAGAAGTTAGTAGAAGAAGTAAGGTGATGTAGGTCCTTTTTATGGATTATAGTTTGAGTGAAGATTAGATTGATTTTAGAGGAAAACCCCAAAGAAAATCCCCACTGGACATTAAGATAACATGATGTTATCTAGATTTGAAGGTTCATTTCAAATGGGATTCAAGAGGAGGAAAAGAAAATATGATGTTGGGACAATTAATCAAACACATGGTAGGCAAATGGAAATAAAAATCAACACAACATAGAATAAGTGGAAAGAAGATAAGAACCAAATTAAGTGAAATGGCAATGGATGAGTCACGCCACTTGGGTGGTGGATACCCAAGATAAGTGGTGGTGTCGCCACTTGAATCACACTCAAGATAAGGCTAAGAGAGGGTGAGGAACACTCACAACACAAGCTGAAAATTTCTCATAATATTTCTATCATTCAAAAGCCTCCGTACAAGGTGAATGGGAGCCCTATTTATAGGCTTGGATGGCCCCCAAATTACAATCAAATGCAGCTAAAATTATATGTAAATTAACCTTAAAGAATGGTCTAGAAACTAGGTTTAAACCTTTCTAAAGGGCCAAAGATTGGGCTGCTACAAATGGGTGCTAAAAGCACTTCAAAATGGACTTGATGCTCCAAAAAGGTGCAAAAAACTTAGCAGCACTTAGGGAGAGAAGGGGGGTGCGCCCCTCAAAGTATTTGGTGGCTCCAAAGCCCAAAATGTGATGGGGGTGAGCTTATCCAAGGTGTGATGCCTTTAGAAAGTCCTACAAAATAAAGGAAAATAAGCCCAATTAAAATTAAGCTTAATAAGAAATTAAACCAACATTAGAAATTAAACTAAGAAATATAAGGAATATTAAATAAAGGATTAAATGTAAAGGAAAAGTGGTGTCTTGATTATGCATTTTGTTTGGAATTTTCTCAAACACCATGTATATTTGTTTTTAGTTTTTAGGCCTTCATCATCCTCTCCCTTTTGGAACGAATTCGACCTCGAATTTTGAAAATATTTATTCATTATGTGTTCAACTTTGAAGGGTTTATTCATTTGTTGGAAGATGACGTCCTTTCCTTGGTTGACACTTTTCTCAATTTGATCATCCTTTCTCTCAAGCAACTCTTTAAACTTTGGCAAGAGAATATTTCTTTTTAAAATATGAGTGTTAAGGAAAAGGTGATCAAAAGGTTTTTGAAACTCTTTAGATTCCTCCAAGTTGTTTCCCTTAGTAAGATCATTAGTTAAAGATGATTTCAAATCAAGTTTTGTTTCCTTTGGAGGAGATAAATCCTTTGATGGTTTTTGAAAAACATCATTGAATTCATCTAAGACTAATTCTATGCTTTGAGAACAATTAGAGGTTTTGCCATGTAAGTTAGGAGATGACCTCATAGAAGGGTAAGATGCAATTGTTTCATTTTGTGCAAACATTACCTTTTTTATCCCTTTGTGAGAGATCATAGTACCTTTCTTTAATTCATTGGATGTTTGCCTTTTTTCTATCTTTTTTTCTTCTTTTCTTTTCTTTCTCATTTTTAATTGGTCCTCAAGAACCTCTTGGGGAGAGAGAGGCTTTAAAGTAATCTTGTGCCCTTAAAAGTTTAAAGAAAATCTATTGGTAAGACCACCATGAAAAGTTTGCTTATCAAATTGCCATGGCCTACCTAGTAAAATATGTGTTGTTTCCATGGGCACAACATCACAAAGAACCTCATCCACATATTTCCCAATGGAGAAATTGATGAGGACTTGTTTATTGACTTCTATTTCTCCCTCCTCACTAAGCCATTGGAGCTTGTAAGGCTTGGCATGAGGGATAGTGGGTAAACCAAGTTTCTCCACCACCCTTGTGCTAGCAATATTGGTACAACTCCCTCCATCTATAATGAGAGAACATAATTTATTGTTGATAAAGCATCTTGTGTGGAAAATATTTTCTCTTTGGGACTCATCAAGATCTTTTTGTACTTGTCCCAACATATGCCTTATCACCAACAAATCACCATCACAAGGATGAATCTCATCATCACTTGAGGAGGAAGGTGAGGAAGAGGAAGAATCCCTAGTGGGGGAAGGGGGAGATGAGTGTTCACTCTCCACCTCTCCACTTTCTCTCAATATCATGTTGCTCTTGGTAGGGCAATTTGAAGCAATATGCTCATACCCTAAACATTTAAAACATTTGATGGAACTTGATTTTGAGGGATTTGAAGATGTGGGGTGTTTATCATTAGACACATTACCCCTATTGGTGGTTTCAAGAGAGTTCTTGGAAGGTTTTCTATCATACTTCTCTTTACCCTTATCCTTCCATGAAGAGTTGTAGTAGCAACTATTATGATTACTCCTCCTTACACCATCTTCTCTTTGAAGTTGAGTTTCTATTTTTAGAACATTTTCATTTGAGGAGTATTCATATAGTTCTACTAAATCTTGAATGTCTCTCCTAAGTCCACTAACAAATCTAGCTACCTTGGCCTCATTTGTATCATCAACATCGACCTTAAGCATAAGAGATTCCATCAACTTAAAATAATCATTCACACATAAACTTCCTTGTTGAAGCCGTTGGAGCTTCAAAAGGAGTTCCCTCCTATAGTAGGAAGGAACAAATCTACCGCGCATAATAAACTTTAAGTCCATCCAAGTGGCCGCGGGTGGCCCTTGGTTCAATCCAAGTTGTAGGTGTGTATTTAAGTCTAAAAACAGTCACTAAAACATCCAAGTTTTTAAGTCAAATTGCACCCAAATCTTTGTTGGAAATTCAATGTTTTAAGGTGCAAAAACTTCTTTAATTTGGCCAAAATAATTCTTTTACTTCTCAAAATTTTTCTAGACTTTAAACACAAAATTTTAAAAGGAGAATATGAAGCTCTTAGTCCCTATTTTCGGATTCCCTATCAATTCAATTTATGCACTCTTCACTAAGGCATTTTATCAAACACATTTCAGCACTAGAATTTTCACCAAGAAAACTCAATGGAAAACAAGACATATGACTCAAGCAAAGCTAGGAAAATACAAGAAGACTTAACCCAAAATAAAAGAACATTATAGCATGGAAACAAGGAAGCAAAACAGTCAAGAGTATGCCTAGATTTTTGCACAAAACTACCCAGAATTTTTCAACAACCAAAAAAGCAAATCCTCACCCAAGTTGGACCACTTAGATGCACCAATACATGGTGAAAAAGTCTAGACTTGTTATGGGTTCAAGGGAGCACAAAAAACAACTAAAAGGCAGTAGAAAAACAATGGGATTAAGCATTAAACATAGACCAGACAGCAAAGAAACTAGCTCTGATACCAAATGATGTATGCCCCTTTTATGGATTATGGTTTGAGTGAAGATTAGGTTGATTTAAGAGGAAAACCCCAAAGAAAATCCCCACTGGACATTAAGATAACATGATGTTATCTAGATGTGAATGTTCATTTCAAATGGGATTCAAGAGGAGGAAAAGGAAATATGATGTTGGGACAATTAATCAAACACATGGTAGGCAAATGGAAATAAAAATCAACATAACATAGAGTAAGTGGAAAGAAGATAAGAACCAAATGAAGTGAAATGGCAATGGATGAGTCACGCCACTTGGGTGGTGGATACCCAAGATAAGTGGTGGTGTCGCCACTTGAATCACACTCAAGATAAGGCTAAGAGAGGGTGAGGAACTCTCACAACACAAGCTGAAAATTTCTCACAATATTTCTATCATTCAAAAGTCTCCTTACAAGGTGAATGGGAGCCCTATTTATAGGCTTGGATGACCCCCAAATTACAATCAAATGCAGCTAAAATTACATGTAAATTAACCATAAAGAATGGTCTAGAATCTAGGTTTAAACCTTCCTAAAGGGTCAAAGATTGGGCTGCTACAAAGGGGTGCTAAAAGCACTTCAAAATGGGCTTGATGCTCCCAAAAAGGTGCACAAAACTTGGCAGCACTTAGGGAGAGAAGAGGGGTGCGCCCCTCAAAGTATTTGGTGGCTCCAAAGCCCAAAATGTGATGGGGGTGAGCTTATCCAAGGTGTGCTACCTTTAGAAAGTCCTACAAAATAAAGAAAAATAAGCCCAATTAAAATTAAGCTTAATAAGAAATTAAATAAACATTAGAAATTAAACTAAGAAATATAAGGAATACTAAATAAAGGATTAAATGTAAAGGGAAAGTGGTGTCTTAATTATGCATTTTGTTCAGAATTTTCTCAAAACACCATGTATATTTGTTTTAGTTTTTAGGCCTTCATCATAAGGTGAAGAAGAAGAAAAGAGAGTAAGAAGAATAGAGAAGAAGAAGAAAGAAGAAGAACAAGTTAGGAGAAGAAGAAGGAAGGAGAAGACGAAGAAGAATGGAGAAGAAGAAGAAAGGATTAGAAGATGAAAGGAAAAGAAGAAAGGAGAAGAAGAAGAAAGAAGTAGAAGATGAAAGGAAAAGAAGAAAGGAGAAGAAGAAGAAAGAAGTAGAAGAATTTAGGAGAAGAAGAAAGGAGATAAGAAGAAAGTAGAATAAGAAGTTAGTTGAAGAGGAAGAAAGGAGAATAAGAAAGGAAGAAATGAGAAGAAGCAGAAAGGAGAAGAAGAAGTAACTAGAAGAATAAAAAAAGGGAATAAGAAGAAAGGAGAAGAAGAAGTTAGGAGAAGAAGAAGTTAGGAGAAGAAGATGAAAGGAGAAGAAGAAGAATGGAGAGGAGGAAGTTAGGAGAAGAAGAAGAAAGGAGAAAAAGAAGTTAGGAGAATAAGATGAAAGGAGAAGAAGAAGTTAAGAGAAGAAGTCGAAAGGAGAAGAAGTTAGGAGAAAAAGAAGAAATGAGAGAAAGTTAGGGGAAGAAAAAGAAAGGAGAAGAAGAAGAAAGGAGAGGAGGAAGTTAGGAGAAGAAGAAGAATGGAGGAGAAGAAGAAAGGAGAAGATGAAGTTAGTAGAACTAGAAGAAAAGAGAGACAAGTAGAAGAAAGGAGAAGAATAAGTTAGGAGAAGAAGAAGTTAAGAGAAGAAGTCGAAAGGAGAAGAAGTTAGGAGAAAAAGAAGAAATGAGAGAAAGTTAGGGGAAGAAAAAGAAAGGAGAAGAAGAAGAAAGGAGTAAAAGAATTTAGGAGAAGAAGAAGTTGGGAGAGGAAGATGAAACGAGAACAAGAAGGTAGGAGTAGAAGAAGAAAGGAGAAGAAGAACAATAGAGAAGAAATAGAAAGGATAAGCAGAAGTTAGGAGAATAAGAAGAAAGGAGAAGAAGAACTTAGGAGATGATGAAGAAAGGAGAAAAAGAAGTTAGGAGAAGAAGAAGAAGAAAGAAGAAGAAGAAGAAGTTAGGAGAAGAAGAAGAAAGGAGAAGAAGAGGTTAGGAGAAGAAGAAGAAAGGAGAAGAACAGGTTAGTAGAAGAAGAGGAAAGGAAAAGAAGAAGAAGAAAGGAGCAGAAGTAGTTAGGAGAAAAAGAAGAAGAATGGAGAAGAAGAAGAAAGGTGAAGAAGTTAGGAGAAGAAGATATGAGAACAAAATAAAAGGAGAACAAGATAGGAGAACAAATAGTTAGGAAAAGAAGAAGAAAGTAGAAGAAGTTAGTAGAAGAAGAAGAAAGGAGTAGAAGAAGTTAGGAGAAGAAGAAGAAAAGAACACTAGAACTTACGCGAAGAAGAAGAAAGGTGAAGTACAAGAAAGGAGGAGAAGTTGTTGGGAGAAGAAGAAGGGAGAAGAAAAAGTTAGAAGAAGAAGTAGAAAGGATAAAAAGAAGAAAGGAGAAAATGAAGTTCGAAGAAGAAGAAGAAAGGAGAAAATGAGGTTAAGAGAAGAAGAAGAAAGGAGAAGAAATGAGGAGAAGAAGAAGTTAGAAGAAAAAGCAGAAAGGAGAAGATGATGAAATGAAAAGAAAAATTTAGGAGAAGAAGAAGAAAGGAGAAGAAGAAGAATAATAAGAATGGAGAAGAAGAAGAAGAATGGGGAAGAAGAAGTTAGGAGACGAAGAATAATGGAGAAGAAAAGGAATGGAGAAGAACAAGAAATTAATAGAAGTTAGAAGAAGAAGAAGAATGGAGAAGAAGAAGTTAGGAGACGAAGAATAACGGAGAAGAAAAGGAATGGAGAAGAAGAAGAAATTAATAGAAGTTAGAAGAAGAAGAATGGAGAAGAAGAAGAAATTAATAGAAGTTAGAAGAAGAAGAAGAAAGGAGAGGAAAAATTTAGGAGATGAAGAAGAAAGGTGAAGAAGAAGTTAGGAGAAAAAGAAGAAAGGAGAAAAGGAAGAAAAGAGAAGTAGTTAAGAGAAGAAAAGAAAAGAAGTTACTAGAAGAAGAAGAAAGGTGAAGAAGAAGTTAGTGGAAGAAAAAAAAAGGAGAAGAAGTGAAGAGAAGAAGAAGAAAGGAGAAGAAGAAGTGAAGAGAAGAAGACGAAAGGAGAAGAAGAAGTGAAGAGAAGAAGAAGAAAGGAGAAAAAGAAGTGAAGAGAAGAAGAAGAAAGGAGAAGAAGAAGTAAAGAGAAGAAGAAGAAAGGAGAATATGAAGAAGAATTGACAAAATGAAGAGAAGACGAAGAACAAGAAGAATGGAGAAGAAGAAGAAAGGAGAAAAAAAAGTTAGGGGATGAAGAAGAAAGGAGAAGAAGAAGAATGGAGAAAAAGAGGAATGGAGAAGCAGAAGAAAGGAGAAGAAGGTAGCAGAAAAAGAAGAAAGGAGAAGAAAAAGTTACGAGAAGAAGAAGAAAGAAGAAGAAATAGAAAGAAGTTGAAGAAGTTAGGAAAAGAAGAAGAAAGGAGAAGAAGAAGAAAAGAGAAGTAGAATTTACCACATGAAGAAGAAAGGAGAAGATGAAGTTAGGAGATGAAGAAAAAGGAGAAAAAGAAGTTACGAGAAGAAAAAGAAAGGAGAAGAATGTGTTAGAAGAAGAAGTTGAAAGGAGAAAAAGAAGAAAGGAGAAGTAGAAGTTAGAAGAAGAAAAAGAAAGGAGAAGAAGTTAGGAGAAGAATAAGAAAGGAGAAGAAGATTAAAGGAAAAGAAGAAGTTAGGAGAAGAAGAAGAAAGAAGAAGAAGAGGTTAGGAGGAAGAGAAGAAAAAAGGGGAAGAAGAAGAAAGGAAAGGAAAAAGTTAGAAGATGAAGAAGAAAGGAGAAGAAGAATTTAGGAGAAGAAGAAGAAAGGAGTAGAATTAGAAGAATGGAGAAGAAGAAGAAAGGAGAACAAGATAGGAGAAGAAGAAACTAGAAGAAGAAGAAGAATGCAGAAAAAGAAAGAAAGGAGAAGAAGAACTTATGAGAAGTAGTTAGGAGAAAAAGAAGAAGAATGGAGAAGAAGAAGTTAGGAGAAGAAGAAGAAAGGAGAAGAAGAATTTAGGAAAGAAAGGAGATGAAAAAGTTAGCAGAAGAAGACGAAAGTAGAAGAAGAAGTTAGGAGAAGAACAAGAAAGGAATAGAAGAAGTTAGGAGAAGAATCAGAAAGGAGTAGAATAAGTTAGTAGAAGAAGAAGAATGTAGAAGAAAATGAAAGGAGAACTAGAAGTTAGGCGAAGAAGAAGAAAGGAGAAGTACAAGAGAGGAGAAGTTGGGAGAAGAAGAAAGGAAAAGAAGAAGAAAAGAGAAGATGACGAAGCATGGAGAAGAAGAAGAAAGGAGAAGAAGAAGTTATGGGATAAAGATTTTAGGAGAAGAAGAAGAAAGGAGAAGACAAAGAATGGAGAAGAAGAAAGGAAAAGAAGAAGTTTGGAGAAGAAGAAGTTAGGAGAAGAAGAAGAAAGGAGAAGAA
>BDMB01000241.1:8870-69920 GCA_016859785.1 Macrotyloma uniflorum
TATGCAGGGTCTATCACAGATAGGAAATCCACCTCAGGATATTGCATGTTCTTGTGTGGAAACTTGGTGTCTTGGAGAAGTAAGAAACAAAATGTTGTTGCAAGGTCTACTACAGAGGCTGAATTCCGAGCTATGGCTCATGGGGTATGTGAATTGTTATGGCTGAGAATTATTCTAAATGATCTTAAAGTGTCATGCGAAGAGCCTATGACTTTGTATTGTGATAACAAATCAGCTATTAGCATTGCTCACAATCCAGTCCAACATGACAGGACCAAACATATAGAGATAGATCGACATTTTATTAAAGATAAATTGGATAGTGGCCTTATCACTGCTTCTTATGTCCCGTCTGGACTTCAGTTAGCAGATCTCTTTACAAAAGGTCTTCCCACTGAACGATTTCATGATCTCACATGCAAGCTGGGAATGATAGATATTCATTCACCAACTTGAGGGGGAGTGTTGATAATAAGATATTAAATGTTCTATTAGAAGTTGTTAGAATATTCTAGAGATCTCTTTGTAATTATTATTAGAAGTGGTTAGAAGTTGTTAGAAGATTTTAGAGATCTCTTTATAATTAGAAGTGATTAGAAGATTCTAGAGATATTCCTTTAGGGTTAGGATTCTCTATATATAGATGTTGATGTACTACTTCAAAAAACGAAATAGAAAGAATATCCTCTTTCATTCAACTTAATTCTTTCAACTTTATGTTTACGAGATAATTCTCATACTTACCACGGTACCTTATTGCTTCTTTATTGATACCTTCAATATTGGCATGTGAACTTTTTTATGTGACTAGTATCTCTAATTTTGAAAGACCTAATGGAACAGAAAAAAAAATACTTTTATAAGTAAATTTGACACTTGACAGTAAGTTGGATATAAAAAATTACAAATATGAAAATTTTCAATAATGGTGTTGAGATCTCATTTAATGGGTGACTACTTATTTTTTTAGAAGAGGCAGAGGTGGGGTTTTGAATATTGTTTCTGAATTAACATAGTATTTTACAAGGAAACAAATCTGTGCATAAATTAGGGAAATGAAAGGAAACAATGGGGGACAAATTGAGTTAAATCTACCTGCTCTTAAGTCGGTGAATGCCAAAAATAAGTCTTAAACTGTTCTTTAGGAAACCTAAAGAAACATTTTTGTAACATTGAACTGGGTTGTCTGTGATACCTGTAATGGCTTCCTATAGCCTAAAATTCTACATTGACACTTGACCTCCCGACATTTTAGATTTTTATACTCCGTGTCATCGAATTATATGCCTAAAAGAAGCACAAAGTAAACTGAGGGAACCTACATTTTGCTTTTTTCTCTTCCATATCACCAAGTTATATGCCTAAAAGAGCATACAGCACCGGGAGGTGAATCTCCTCTTAGTAATTGGTTCTTGCATTACGTTTTACTTTTTCTTCTCCATGTCACCAAGTTATATGCCTAAAAGCATACCACACCCTGAAGTGAGTCTCCTCTCAGTAATAGGTTCTTGCATGATTTTCTATGATTTTTCAATTTTCTCATCTCTAAGAACTTGAGCTTAAATTCTTGTGTTTTATATCCATCCATAGCAGCTGACACTATACTGTGAGATAGTCACTATTCTAAATTTCTTTATACAATATATAATTATAGCTATCTACATATAAATTCTCAAGAAGTGTGATATTCATAATTGACAATAGAAAGATCTAATGCACTGATACTTTCAATTCATCAACATATCCGTGTTTGATACTATCGAACACGGATATCTCTGGACACTCTTCAAATTCGTGTCTAGAACGTATCAATTTAAAAGAAAAAAACAAATAAATAATAAAACAACAAAATGGAAGGTAAAATAGCACGAAGATGAACTAGAAAGTATAAAGAAGGAAACTTTAATGATGTTGGAAATCTTAAAGTTGCAATATTATATCTTGATGAACCACATATGAGAGCTATCTTATTTATTGATGATGTTTAAGGAGGAGATGAAATTAATACTATTCCTATTTCTAGACAATAGACAATTAATAATAATTTACAATTTTTATTTATATTTGAATTTTTGAAGATAATAATTTGTTAATTTTAATTCAATATATAATGTTTGATTTATTCAATTTTTATAATATATAATAATGATATACAATAAAATTTATATTTTATAAATTATATATATAATATATATATATATATATATATATATATATATATCCCAAACATATCGTATCTTATATTTTTTTTAAGATAAGATGAACTGTTGTATCAGATATGTATCGGACACGTGTCGTATCGGACACGTTTCGGACACGGTGTCGTATCGGATACATATCGAACTTGTATAGTATCGGATAGTATAGTATTGGACATGTATCATATGTATCTGACACGTATTGTATCGATACATATCGGACACATATCATATCACGTATTGTATCGGATATGTATCGTATCTGTTCATCATTGATAGAAAGTCATAGATGTCTAGAACAAAACATATAAATGCAAACAAAAGTCAAAATATCTTTATCATTTTACAGCTGCTATATCATTTTGGAAATTGAAATTCTTCCAAAACTAACCGCATGAAGTAGTTGTAATGTACTAATGTCTATATTGAGAGGATTTTCTTTAAACCAACACATAGAGCTGCTATTATGACTGCTACCACTGCTGTTCAGCCTACTATCTGATCCTATACAATCGCTACAGAAAATTGCTCCTGTATGGCAGGCCTTGTAGTGGCTCTTGGCCACTTTGCACCGCTGCTATTGCGTACTATTTGAAACCCTTAGAAGAGCTTATGGAGAAGTTTGTCAAAACACACTAACTATGTAGTAACTAACTCTAAAACCAATAAATTAGAGCCTGGTGAGAACTACACTAAAACTAGCTATTAAGGGGGGGTGGGGGGAAACACTTAATATTTTACTGAGGATATTCCATACTACTTAATTAGCATAATCACTTTTACTGAATTTGGTATGTTTTACATGTATATTAAGTTATAAAGATCTGTTTTGCTGACTAATTGTGTACTTCTATTTGGACAGGTTTATCAGAATCGTGGTTTGCAAATTGGTAGGTTTGCTTCTTTATTTTGTTAGGCTATATATATTTTTTTTTTCTGAAAGTAAATATGCATAAAATCTGTGGTTAGTTCCTTTTTTAATTTATCTTCTATATATAAAATACCCTTTATTTTTCTGTTGTACTTGGTTTTTCAGGTAGTTCTCGTGTTGACCACCGAAAATGCTTACACAATTGCATTGGTGAAGTTATTAGAATAAAACACCTTGAAAATGAGAGGTAGGTTAAAATTGTCCATTTTTTAACTGTGGTCTGTGTCTTATGAAGTTTATGTATTTATATTTTCCTAAGTTAACTAATTTGATAAAGTCACTACATTATACCCTTAATCATTTTTCATTTTTTAAAATGCTACAGGTTTGGAGTCATTAAACGGTTTGATAAATATTCTCGAAAACATTCAGTAAGAGATTTCTTTGGCTGAATTTTGACAAGTCAGATGAAAATTATCATCAAATATGAATATATATATATATATATTTATTTTTGCTTTTGCAGGTCATGTTTGAGGATGGTTGTGTTGAAATTTATGACATGTCAAAAGAGGACTGGGAACTTGTGAGATAATGATGCAACTGTTTGGTAGGAATACTGAATATTTCTTTTGCATGATTTATCTATCTGTATGACATTGTGAAATATTGTATTTTAATAGGTACCTCTCCAAATTAAACTTTAATTTGATTTTGGGAAATGGTGAAATAATTTAGTTGGTCTTCTTTTAGTGTATATGTTGATTAGGGCACCAGACTAGCACCTTGTTGAACTTGTTTGATTCTAACTTCATGGCATATAAATTAAAAGTTTTTTGTCTGCTTCCTGATGAATGTTCCGACACTGAATTCAAATGTTTTGTATATTGTATCATTGTATATTGATTGGTTTTGAATAAATGTTGGTCATAATTGAATGCATTTTATTTAGTTTTGAATATATTGATTACTTAATGCCTGTGTTGTTCAGGTGCAGGTGAAAGGAATTGAAAAACTGAAATTTCAGTCATTATTCTTTCATTGCATGTGCATAATTCTTGTAGTTGCTGAGGCTCTTATCAAGAGAATATGAAGCAGGATATATAGACACAAGTATTACTGATTGTATTAATAAGTTTTGTTTTTTACTGACAAAATATTATGTTAGTGAAAATATATATTTTGTATTTATATTAAGAATTTTATTATATTTTTAAGTATTTTTATATGTTTTATTGTTTATATTTTTTACTCTCTTTTTTTATTATTTGTAATAATTTAGATTTATTTTGAATAAATATTTTAATTTTGTATATTTTTTTAAGATGATATTTATTTATTTTTTTAGTCATAATTTTTTTCATATATATTCTTTTTAGTTAATTTTTATTTTATTTGATTCTCTATTTCCAGCACATCAATTTATATAAATGAATTGCGGAATTTGAAGTTTGAAATTATTTTTTATAACTTTTTTTTTAAATTCGAATAGAAACATGGAATTTTGGAATATGGAATTGTATTTTGTAATTTTTAATGTCAATTTTATCTTATTTTTAATCTTATTCGTTTTCATTTTTTAAAAAATATAAATAAATCTTTGAAAATGTAAAAAGATATGAATTTGTATACAATTTTAAAAATGAAAATACATTTATATTTGTTTGAGATTTCTAAACTTTTTTTTAATTTTTTAATTTATTTTATATTTTCTTTACATTTTTACACTAAGGAGAATATTTTTATATATATATATTTTTTTTACAGTTTATCAATTAAAGATATTATGAATTATTAAATTAAATTTTATACGAATCAATTTATACTAATTGAGTTTTTTTTCTTTCAATTTATAAAATTTTATATTGTAATTATAATTTATTTTATTATATTTTAAATTTTAAATTATATTTGAATTGATGTATAATTTGTATTAATATTTCTTTAATTATAATGATATTTTATTTTTTTAATGAATCTAAATTTGTACAGTTATTTTAATTTTTTTTTATAAATTTAATATTAATCTTATTTTTAAAATTCAATTACATTTAAAGTTTTACATGTTTTGATTTGCATAAAATTTTAATATAATGGTTTATTTTTTATTATAATTCCTTTTTTTCATATTTTTTTGTATAAAAAAATCTTAAATTATATAAAAAAATATTAGATTAAATATAATTAATGTGTTTTTATAAATCGACTTATAATTTATATTGTGAAATTAAAAATAAATTAAAATATTTAATTTCATTTAATAATAAAAATTAGTTAACCTAAATTATATTTATTCAAAATACTACTTACCTTCTGCTATAAGGTTAGTAATTTCACCAGTTTTTTCTATTTACCTTCTACTATAAGGTTAGTGATAAATGAGGGGTTTTATGAGAAAAAAACAAGTAAGAAACTTAAAAATATGCATTACTCCTTTTTCATCCATGCTGAAGGCTTTATTGTAAGAGTTATTTTGTAAATGAATGTTTACCATGTTTTATGAGATTCTAGTGTGTTTATGTTGAATTAATGTTAGTAAAACTAGCTTATCTCTATATTTATCTTATAATATTATTTTATGAAGGATAAAGATTTAAAATTTACTACAAAGTTTTGAAATATTTAAACTTAGCACTATAATTCTGTGTAGTTGATGTGTAGTATATATCTTAAATTGAGAGTAAAGCAAAAAAAAAATTTTGACAAAATGAGTCGAGTCCAAATTATTCTGCCTCAAAATTTAATAAGTTTAATATTTCACAATTAATTTATACAAATTCACTTTTCAACTAATATTAAAAAGTATTATAAAATAAATTTGTTTTTCAAATACAATAATTAGAGGAGTAAAATATTTTTTTGTTATGTATGACCTCATTGTAATTTAATTTTCATTATCTTAAAAAAAATCCATGGAAGTTACATAAATATAATATTTGATTCTGCAGAATTTGAGTTTGCAATCAGAACCATTTCTGACGCGTGATACAGGAGAACCTTACCCTATATAATTCAATATCTTTTAATTGAATTATATTTTTCAAAATTTATTATTAAAATTTTTTCTTCATAAATTATCTATATATATATATATTTGATAGGAAAATTTAGATATTATAAATGGGCTCCTAGTTTGTTGAACCCAAATTAGGGGCTTTTTTTGCAAACCTTCTTTAAACTTTAAATAAAAAAGGCCAAAAAAAAAAGTAAACACACCAATTGACTAGTAAAGTTGGTCCAAATCCAACATGAAATAACGGATCAATTCTATTACAATTTTTTTTTTTAATCATAACAAGAATTATTTTTTTATTATTATTTTTGTTAAAATATTATATAAAAAAAATAATTGAGAACATAATATCAATTAATTTTTTATTAATATAAATCAACAAAATAAATACTTTATATATTAAAAATATTATATTTAAATATGTTAATGTATATTTATTTATTTATTTTTAAAAAATATGTTAATATAACCACGTTATATTTGTTGTACTTGAAAAAAATTATTATTATTATTTTATTTAAATATAGAGAAGTAATGTTTATCTAAAAATTAAAGTTTTAAATAATTAAAAACATTTGATGCGGCCCAACCCAAAAGAATTCTAATATTAGGGTTTGCAGTCTCAAACTCCTTTTCACTAAAGTCTGTTCGGGTTAGAATCAAATCGCAATCCCTTCTTTCCCTCATTCTCATTTTCAAGCATGGCGACTCAGATGAGTAAGAAGAGAAAGGTGAGTAGCATATCGAATCGGAAATACCAACATTTTCAGTTTTGTTTTCTGTTTTTTTTTTTTTCGTTTTTTTTTTTTTTTTGATATTGTGTGTAACTGTATGTACAGTTTGTTGCGGACGGAGTGTTCTTTGCCGAACTGAACGAGGTTCTGACACGTGAGTTGGCGGAGGATGGTTACTCCGGCGTGGAGGTTAGGGTTACGCCGATGCGTACGGAGATTATCATCAGAGCCACCAGAACCCAAGCCGTTCTCGGTGCGTGAAATTCTAGAATCTTCCGTTATTTTGGTTGAATCGCATGTTGGTTGATTTACTGTGTTTTGATGTGTAGGTGAGAAGGGAAGGAGAATTAGAGAACTGACCTCAGTGGTGCAGAAGAGGTTCAAGTTTCCCGAGAACAGTGTTGAGCTTTATGCTGAAAAGGTCAATAACAGAGGTTTATGTGCCATTGCTCAAGCTGAGTCTCTTCGCTACAAGCTCCTCGGTGGCCTTGCTGTGCGCAGGTACTTTCATCAAATTTGTTCATTTATATAATAATTCAGAATTTTAGAATTATCAATAGTAGGGATTTTAGTTTTGGTTATTATGAATCTGTATACTAATTGCTTTATGTTAAAGTTTATGTTTCACTATGGTAGATTGATTACGTGTGATTCGAAGAGCATTTGCAAAATTATTTTAGAATTAAAATTAATTTTCAATTGAAGTGATTTATGATTGAATTTTGTATCCTGAAAGCGCTCAAAAGTTTTAAGTTTACTGTAAATTTTTCAACCTAAGTCGAAATGCGTTTTATATTTTCAATCATTTGCTACAATCTAGTATGACTGCTGGCAAGATTTTATTTATTTATTTCTTTTTAGGAAACCAAAACACTCTCTTAAGCTGGATGGTCCTTAAATTTTATTTACTATTTATTTACTTGCATAGGCCTAATGTTGTTCTTAGGTGCATACCTAGTCTTGAGATGTTAAATCGATATTAAGTCCCTTGGGGACTACTTGAACTAAGGATTGATTGATGCACCTGCCTCCACTTTAGCCTAACTTTCCCTTATCAATACCTTCTCCGTGACAACAGAGAAATTGCCATATTAATCTATCACCATTTGCTCACTCTGTTTTTGTAACCACATATTTCTGAATCTTACAGTTTTAATTTTTTTTCCTTTTATAATGTGAATATAATTCTTCTACCTCTTGATGAACACTATATGTCTTGAGCTCCTTGTTGCAGGGCTTGCTATGGTGTTTTAAGATTTGTGATGGAAAGTGGTGCCAAGGGATGCGAGGTTTGTCTACCGATTGAACTACTGTTTTTTTATTGTTTATGATTTGGTTGTAATTACTGTTTGGCTTAAACAGGTAATTGTTAGTGGAAAATTGAGAGCTCAGAGAGCCAAATCCATGAAGTTCAAGGATGGGTACATGATTTCTTCTGGACAACCAGTCAAGGATTACATTGACTCTGCTGTGAGACACGTGCTCCTCAGACAGGTTTGTTTTTATTCTTCGTAGTTACTTGATGTTACATGATAGAATTTCTTTTTGGCACTACGATTTCAACTTAGTTCATTTTGTTTTATTATGGAGTAACGGTGATTTTCACTGTACAGGGTGTTCTTGGTATCAAGGTAAAGATCATGCTCGATTGGGATCCTAAAGGGAAACAGGGTCCTAAAACTCCTCTACCAGATCTTGTCACAATCCACACTCCTAAGGAAGAGGAAGAATACAACCGGCCTGCTACTGCCACTGCTCCTCCTCCTGTTTTGGCCAATGATATTGAGGTCCCAGTCGTTTAAAAGTGTTTTGATTGCTCTGGATTATTAATTAGTACTTAAGTTTATACTAATCCAGTTTGTTGGACTTTGTTGCGTAAGACTAAATTTCAAATTTTGGTAGTTTCTTAACCTATTATTGCTACTTAAGAACCAACTAGGTAAGCATCATAATTTTTTTATGAATTATGATTTAATTTTCTTTTGCTGAGCAGTGGGAAGATTAAATTATTTTAGTGGTTTTGCTGTTAAACAATATTTTCAAACTAACTTGAATGTCTAAAAAAAAATTACTATTTTTTATTGATTCATACTTATACTGAAGACAAGTTAAATTAAAATGCTGTTTTTTATTGATTTCATACTTCTACTCAATACAAAAACTAAATTAAAATACTGGTTTTTTTATTCATTTCATACTTTGATATTTTAAGTTATCAATCGGGATTCAAATCAAGAATTTGTAAAGTTAATTTATGAAACCTTATCCAGTGAAAATATTTTTAAATATATCTAGTATAGTTTTCAATTTAAAAATTTTTAATTAGAAATTAATAAAATGAGTTAACCTTAATTTTGTTATATGAAAGTATAGTTTAAAATTGACACATCTAGTATAGTATAATGAATTATAAATATTTAAAGAGATTAACATATGTATTTAAGGTAACTGGTATTACTGTAATGTTTTGTTAATAACTTAGTTTGATATTTTTTAATCAGTTAATTGCATTAATTTGATATATGAAAACTTAGGAGACAATCGCAATCTCTTTTTGAAAAGATTACCACTTATATCTAACTTAGTCTCTACTTTTAGAAGAATGGAAACAAAGTAATAAAATGATCGAATAAAATAATTTGTAAAAAAATGAGTAAAAACAAATAACGAATTATATAATCGGTATTAATGATTCTCAAATTCATTTATAATTTTTGTCCTGTATTTTTTTAATACTATCTTTAATTTTTATATTTTCAAATTGATTAATTTAGTCTTTTAAATTTTAAAAACGTATGATTTTAAATTTTTTATATCTAAATTTAATAATTGATGATGATTTTTTATCTTAAAAAATTGATGAAAATGAAAAAATGTAATTTGAATACTTAATTATATTTAAATATAATATTCAATAATATTTATTTACAGTATATAAATGAATAAAAAAATAAATTTATATATTATGGGCATATAAACATTTTGAAGATTAAAAAAAATATATTTAATATACTTTGAAAACTGATTTTTTATATTTATAATATTATCAGTTTTAATTAAAATTATTTTAAGGTTAAACTTAATATTTTTGAAACTAAAATCAATTACCAATGGTTGGTACAAGTTATATAGTTAATTATGTTATTCAAAGTTCAAATATTAGTATCAATACTAATATTATAGTTATCTGGATAAAAGAAATAAAAAATAACATAATCTAATATATATATAATTTATTATTTAACTGATTTTAGTAATTAGATTAGTTTATTCAATCGCAAAATAAGTGCTTTTGAAATAAGTTTTGTTTTTTAAACAATCTCTTATTTAAAAAACAAAAACAGGTAAGATTTACTTATTAAAATAGACTAAAAACTTCTTATTGTTATGATAAACCGATTAGACAAACATATGAAGGCGGAAATATGTTTATTTTATATAAAAAAAACTTTTATAAAATAAATAAACATATTATTAAAAATAGAGATTATTTGATTGAAAAAAATAGAGTTAAAGTTAAAATTTCCAGATTATTTATGTTAAAATAAAATAAGTATTATTTTTTGTATTATTAATATTTTATTAATACTATTATTTATAGTAGTATTTTATTTTTGTTATAGTTTATATCTTATGATTATTATAATAAAAGAAGGATCAGGTGGAAATTGCAACAACAAATGGAAGACTTGCATAAATAGAAAACAAAATCTTAATGAATTGTATAAATTGGCATAATTATTAAGTAAAGTTACTATATTTCCACGTAAATCTTCCCTTTCTATGTAAGGAAATTATTTTTAGGTGGGTTTCACTTTTTTTATTACACTTATACTCTTCTAAATAGTTAACTCTCATTCTATATCACTTTTTAATACACTTTATTTTTCTAATCACTTTCTTATAGTATTTTGTATGGTAAAGAAGAAATAAATAGATAAAAAAATATATAAAAAATAAGTAATTTTTAATTAAAAAACATTTTTTTATTATTAATAATTTTATTTATTAATTTTATATTAGTTTTAAATTTATTATTATAATAAAGAAAAAAAATTATATGTGATGATAATCGATAATGATATTTTATTATTGATTATGTAATACTGTTTTTAGTACCTTGTATTATTTGGTTCATCATTATTTTAGATAATTCTTATAAAACCTTAATGTATTTGTTTTATTTGTATTAGATAAGTACCGGTTGTCCTCCTAGATACTTGAAATTTTTCGGTCCACGGACATTACTATAATGTTGTCGTCCAAGATCGACAACATCTCGGCCAGCCCACAGACACACTAATTCGTAGGTCTATTTTTAGTTACCATAATAGAACCCTAGCAGTCACCGTGAATCTCACCTAATGAGTAGGTCGATTAGCATTGACCTAGGTAATCAGTTATTTTTATCATTTAAAACATTTATCTATCCATCTCTCAATCATATTTTATGCTGCTTATACTCAATATTGACTTGTACGTCGGAATGTAATTGCAGATACCCTTCTTATTTGGTTCTACCCAGTCAAGAAAGTTAGGAAACTTAAAGCCTAGGGGACACCAGAAGAATCCGATCCTTGTAAGTAAAAAAACAAAAATAATAAATAATAAATTTTAACTTGAAAATTGCTACTATATTATCATCAAACTATTAGGAAAAAATGTTTATATTATCACTAAATCATTCTTACAACCATGTAAACATTTTATATAAATAAAATTCAACTCACATACAAAATCAACATTAAAAATAAGCCATAATTGATAAAAACAATAACAATAAAACCAAATAAAGAGACTAATCTTATTACGGTAAATTAACACATTGTGAAAAAAAAAACGTAAAATATCTTAATAAAAAGGGGAAAAGAAGAAAAAAAATAATATTATTTAAAATATATCTTAAACTTATAAAATAAAATAAAAAAATTGATAAGTAAAAAAATAAAAAATGAGGCATAGATGAAAGAGATGAAAAAGAAAAACAAATCGTAAACAACGGTTGGAGGGATGGACAAAATTTTTTGCGCTTTCTTCTTCAATAAGTCTCTTCTGTCTATATGAATCGCGTTTTATTCACTTCTGATGTTTTCAATAACTTTCACGGATGATGATTTCCATGAGATTGATCCTCACCAGGATGATCCTATGGTCATCATTGCTTAGGCCGCCAACTTCGCAGTCAAGAAAACACTAATAGATCAGGGTAGCTCGGTAGACATCCTTTACTGACATATGTTCCAAAAAATGGAACTCTCTAAAGAAGCCCTAGACCCCTACAAAGATCAGATAGTGGGGTTTTCAGCAAAAGAGTGAATCCCAGAGGGTTCATTAACATGTTTACCAAGTTCGGAGAGGGAAGCAGACATTATAGAATTGTGAAGGTCAAATATCTAGTCATTAAAGCAAACTCTTCTTATAACATGCTACTCGGTCGGTCTTCACTCAACTAGATTCGGGGCGATAGTATCCACCCCTCATCTGGCCATGAAGTTCCCGGCCCTAAACGGATAAATCATAACAGTACATGGGAGATAAAAAAGTAGCAAGAGAATGTTATGTGGCGAGCCTAAAAGCCACCTCCCACCAAGAGCAAAGGGAAAACAAGGCAAGAAAAAATAACATGGTTGCCATGACCAACATTGATCCCATAGTAGAGGAAGGGTTTCATGTCCAACCCAAAGAAGAGATCATTCCGGTTGTGATACAAGGCGAGTAGCAGGAGAATTATGTCAGCTCTCTTGCAAGAGAGGAGGAAATAGTAGAAATAATCCAAGTCTTGAAATAAAATGCCGACCTATTCGCATGGTCAGCCGCTAACATGCCAGACATTGATCCAAAATAATCACGCACAAGTTATCAATCTATCGAAAAGCCAAACCGGTTGCCCAAAAGAAAAGAAAAATGGAGGAAGAAAGAAGGCAGGCAATGAAAGAAGAAGTGGAAAAGCTACTGGATGTAGGCTTCATTCGGGAAGCCAAGTACACCACTTGGCTTGCTAATGTAGTCTTAGTCAAAAAAGCAAATAACAAATAGCGTATGTGTACAGATTACACAGACCTTAATAAAGCCTGCCCCAAAGACACATATCCTTTACCAAGCATAGACTGGCTAGTTGACGAATCCTTTGAACACAAAATCCTCAGCTTCTTAGATGCATATTCGGGTTACAATCAGATCCTAATGCACCCAGCAGATGCCTCAAAGAAAATTTTTATAACCGAAGATGCCAACTACTTCTACGAGGTCATGCCTTTCGGCCTTAAGAATGTAGGGGCCACATATAAAAGATTAATGGACAAAATGTTCAGGAAACAAATAGGGCATAACATGGAGGTCTATGTAGATGACACGATAATCAAATCAGGCTCAAACTACAAAGCTTAACCCTGCAAAGTGTGTTCGCGGTACAAGGAGGAAAGTTTTTGGGGTTTATGCTAACCAACAAGGGCATAGAAGCCAACCTTGACAAGTGTCAAACCATCATCAATATCGAAGTCCTACAAATGTGAAAGAGGTCCAATAGCTCATAGGCTGCCTAATGCCACTCTCTCGTCTCACACCGTTTTTAGCCGAGAAGACCCGACCTATCCTCTGCTTACTAAGAAAGTCTTCGTCTTTCTAGTGGGATAGAACGTGTAAAAAAAACTTCCAAGCACTTAAAGCATTCCTGACTTCCCCACCCATCATGCAACGCCCCATACTTGGAAAGGAGCTTATACTCTACATGCCGGTCTTTGATAATACTGTAAGTTCAGTATTAGCACAAGAGAAAAATGGTGAAACAAAACCTATCTACTACATAAGTAGGGTCTTGCAAGACACAAAGACTCATTACCAGCTTCTTAAGAAGGTAGAATTAGCCCTAGTCGTAGCAGTCAGGCGATTAAGGCAATACTTCCAGAGTCACCAAGTTTTTGTCAAGACCCACTACCCCATTTCTAAAATACTTAGAAAACCAGAATTGTCAAGAAGGATGGTAGCATGGACCATAGAGTTATATGAATTTGACATCGTTTACAAAAGAAGGGGGCCTATCTAAGCACAATGTTTAGCTGACTTTGTAGGTAAACTCTAAACTGAAGCCGACAACATGGCGGTTTGGAAGTTGTTTGTAGATGGCTCATCCAACAAGAAGGGGAATGGAGCTGGCATAGTATTGGAAGGACCTACTGGAATAATGGTTGAACAATCTTTAGTCTTGCAATTCAAAGTTTCAAACAACCAAGCCGAGTATGAAACCCTAATTGTTGGACTAAACCTAGCCAAAGAACTTGGAGTAACCACAAAGAAATGTTATACTGATTCCCAGTTGGTGGCTGGTCAGTTAACAAGGATATTCAAAGTTAAAGAACCATTACTACTAAAGTATTATCACTATACCACAAGAAAACTGATGGAATTCCAAGAAGTAAAAATATCACATATCCCACGAGCAGATAATGTTCGGGCCGATCTATTATCTAAACTACCTGGGGCCAAAGGAATGGGGCACCACCAAACAATAGTCCAACACACAATCTAATAACTGTCTGTCTTATTGGACGAATGCTTGCAGGCAGAAGCAAAAACAACTTGGATGACTCCTTACATTTCCTATCTAATAGATGGAAAGTGTGCTGAGAATTCCAAAGAAGCAGCAATATTCTAGAGAAAGGCATCTCGGCTTACGATCATCGGCAATGAACTTTTTAGAAGATGTTATTCAACTCCTCTTTTAAAATGCATTGATGAGGATCAATCCCTATATGTTATGGAAGAATTGCACTAGGGTATATGCGGCTCTCACTCAAGAGGTAGAACTATGACAGCAAAGGTGTTGAGAGTAGGTTTCTATTGGCTCACCGTCCAAAGGGATTGTGTCGAGTACATTGAAAAGTGTAAGGAGTGTCAGGTTAATGTAGACCTCATACACTCGACCCCATAGAAATTACACCATGTCATCTCGCCATGGCCTTTTGCTATGTGGGGAATGGATATCCTAGGTCCCTTCCCCCCAGCCAAAGGACAGTGTAAGTTCTTGCTAGTAGCCGCTGACTACTTTAGAAAATGGATTGAGGCCGAACCCTTAACAAAGATCACCGCACAACAAGTACAAAAGTTTGTTTGAAAGAATATCATATGTAGATTCGGGATCCCTCATACAATTGTAACAGATAATGGCTAACAGTTCATTGACACCTCCTTAGCCGAATTCTACCAAGGTCTCGACATTCGGCACATAACAAGCTCAATTGAACATTCCCAAACAAATGGGCAAGCAGAGGCAGTTAAGAAAATCATATTAAAAAAGCTAAAGAAGAGATTAGGCAAGGTAAAAGGCAAGTGGACTAAGGAACTACTGGAGGTATTATGGGCATACAGATGCACCCCCCAATCAACAACATCAAAAACCCCATACAGTCTCACATATGGGGTAGACGCCATGATCCTGGTTGAAGTAGACGAAACCAGCCCTAGAAGACAATGGTTGAACCTGAATGAGAACGAAGAAAGTATGAGGGTAGAGTTAGACCTCCTAGAAGAACTTAGGGACAAAGGTATGATCAGACAAGAAGCCTGTCGACTTCGAGTAGCAAGGAGATTCAACACCAAGGTCAAATCGAGAAGCTTTCAAGAAGGGGATCTTGTGTTAAGAGTTCGGTCCTTGGTCTGAAAAGACCCCAACGACGGGAAGTTTGCCCCCAACTGGGAAGGCCCTTACAAAGTAATAAAAGTACTCGGCAACGAAGCATACCACTTGAAGACATGGAGGGAAAGACCTTACCACGGTCTTAGAATGCTAGCTCTTTGAAGTTCTATTATAGTTGATTAATTTTTTCATATTATTTCCCTTTATACAACAAATAAAGTTACAAATTATTCAAATCGAGTACATCTCATATCACTCGCATAGGAAAAATCACTTAAAACATAAGTGATGCCTAACCGAGTACATCTCATCTCACTCGCATAGGAAAAATTGCTTAAAACATAAGTGATGCCTAACCGAGTACATCTCATCTCACTCGTTCAGGAAAAATTGCTTAAAACATAAGTGATACCTAACCGAGCTGGACGATTGACATCCAAACAAAGCACTTTAGCAAGAAAAATCACCTAAGTCTTAGAACGAACATCGGACAATCGCCATCTATTCGGTAAACGAAAGGAAAAATATTAAAAGGTACAAATGAAGAGAAATAAAACTTGTTTCATTCAGTTGGATTTTCTAATACATGGGAGCAAGCAGAAAAAGACAACACATCAAAAAAGAAAAAAGCTAGTCCACTATGTTAACGTCTTCCGGGCGGACTTCGACAATTGGAACCTCGGTGTCTTCCAGGATGTCGTTAATCGACATCCACTTGCCATCGTGAATGTCAAAATTGACATCAAACTTCTCGGCTAACAATGGTTCTCCTTGGGTGTTGAGAAATAAAGCTTGTCGAACACCCTTGTTGAAACCATTTATCTGCTCTTCGACAACGAGCGAGGCAATTTAGCATTTTCTGTGGCCAATTCGGCATGAGCAACTTGGATCTTGATCAAGCTCAATTTTCAAGCCCCAAATATCATCTTTTCTCCTCTTCTCGAGCTGCTCCCATTTTTCCTTCAAAGCCCGCATCTCGACCTCTACCTTGGTTTTCACTTTGGCCAATTCAGCTTCAGCCTTCATCCGCCCTTCAGTTATTTCATTCATTTTTGTCAACAACATAGTGTTTTCATGGCCACCTCCTCCGCCTCCTTGTCGGCCTTAGCCAGCTTCTCTTTTAAGTCAGGAACCTCCCTCACTTGGCGACGTTCCTAGTTCCAAATATCCAACATATGCTAACCAATTACAATGGCCCGAATTTGCAGTTCTGCCCAAGAAGTCTGCAATTCGGCCACCCCGACCCGCTAAAGATACTCCTGGTCTTCATCTAGCAAAGTAATGGCCATGTCTTGGGGCATTTTCATGTCTCCACTTAGAAAACGTGAAGAACCCGAAGACCCCTAAATTGGACCGGGTTATCAACTAGAGCCTTTTGAGATGCATATTATAAATAGTGAATTAGGGGACCAGGTAAAGCATCTAGCTATCCATCTCTCAATCATATTTTATCCTGCTTATACTCAGTGCTGACTTGAGCATCGGAGCGTAATCGCAGGTACCCCTCCCATTTGGTCCTACCCGGTCAAGGAAGTCAGGAGACTTGAAGCCTAGGGGGCACCTCGAGGAGAATCCAGTCCTTGTAAGTACACACTTGATATAATCTCACTCATCCTTCTAAAATGATATTTAAGAGTTGGAAAGTTCTAATCATGGCTACTACTACATCATCTCTCAATCTTTTAGAAAATTTTTCCTCTCATGCCAAATTCACTCCCTACACTTTTTACCACAACCATCTCCCTCAAACTTGATGAAGAAAATTTCCTCCTATGGCATCAACAAGTCAAGACCATGATTAAAGGATTGAAGTTCCAATCTTATCTTGATGGTTCTTGCATTCCTCCAATGTTATCAATGAAGATTATCTTAATTATGAATAATAAGATCATCTTATTCTTGCTTGACTCCTAACTTTCATGACTACTCCTCTCTTAACTCAAATGGTAGGTCTTACCTCTACTACACATGCTTGGAACAAGTTGAAGGTATATTATTCTAGCAAAACTAGAGCCAAGATCAAGAAGTTGAAAACTCAACTTAGAACTTGCAAGAAGGACAAAACTATTAATCAATACATTCTTGATATCAAAAGAATTATAGATACATTGGCTGCCATTGGTTCTTCAATAATTGCAAAAGACCCACATAGAAGCACTTCTTAATGGTCTTCCTAAAGAGTATGACCGCTTTGTCAATGTTGTCACTTCTAGGCTTGACTTATACACTGTATAAGAAATTGAAGCACTCCTTTTGGCACAGGAAGAAAGAATTGAAAGGCATAAATTACCTGAACAGTTTCAGATCCAAACAAATATAACTACAAGTTCTTGGTAGCATCCACAACCATCTCAACAAAAATTCAGATCCAATTCTCATAGTCCACGTGGAGGTCATTCTTCTTTCAAAGGTTCTCATTCTCAAAGGTCCATTTATGGAAGATATTTCAACAGATACTCTACCTCCTTCAATACAAACTCTTCTTGGAATCGAGCCAAAATCCTATGTCAAATTTGTCAAAAATCTGGTCATTCAGCTTTTGAGTGTTGACATCAATTTAATCAGGATTATCAAAACAATATTCAAGCCAATCAAACTTAGGTTTGTCAGTCCAACAACACCAACAACTGAACATATGAATTTTGCTACTCCCTCAACTATTCTTGACCAGCTTTGGTACCTTGATACTGGTGCTACACACCATATTACTCATGACAGTACCAATTTCCCTAATAAATCCCCCTATACTAGAATTGATTAGGTGAATTTAGGTAATGGTTTTACTCTCTCTATTAGAAATATTGGTTCTGCAAAACTATGCTTATCTCATTCTACTGCAATTTAAATTTGCTTAATCTTTTACACGTTCAACAAGAATCTTATTAGTGTCTCTCAATTTGTTGAAGATAATAATGTTTACTTTGAAATTTTTTTTCTCATTATTACATTGTTAAAACCCGGGACACCAAGAAGGTCATACTACATGGAACTGTTAAAGATGGTATTTATATTTTTCCTACTCTATGTCAAACTAATCCTTGCAGTGCTAATCATACACGAATGAATTCCTTTTCAAATCTATGATATGCTAGATTCGGACATGCTTCAAATAAAATAGTCAAATCAGTTTTGAAATCTTAGTAATCTACCTCATAACTTTGAACAACATTTTTGTGAATCTTGTAGGGCAAGGCAAAACAATTACCTTTTCTTAACTCTAATAATGTGTATGATAAATCATTTTATCTAATATACATTGATATTTGGAGATCCTCTCCTATTAATCTTTCCTGTAACTCTTACTATTACATTATATTTGTTTATGCTTTCTCTAGATATACTTGGATGTACTTACTTCAACAAAAATCTAAAGCATTAAAAGCTTTTATACAATTTAAATTGCTAGCTAAAAAACAATTGAATCTTCACATTAAAGCTATTCAAACTGACAATGCTCTTGAATTTCTCAAATTTAAAACATTTTTAAAGGCTAATGGTATCCAACATAGACTCACATGTCCTCACACACATGAACAAAATGGCACTGCTGAGAGAAAACACAAGCACCTTACTATTGGTCTTACTATGCTTGCAAATGCTACTCTTCCCTTACACTTCTGGGGAGAAGTCTTTCTTACTGCTATCACTATAATTAATTCCTTTCCCACTTCTATTCTTGGTAATATGAGCCCATACAAAAAACTATTCCAAATTAAACCTAATTACACTATTTTTAGATTTTTTGGTTCTGCTTGCTATTCCTTGTTGAGACCTTATAACCAACACAAATTTGATTTTAAATCCAGAATGTGTATTTTCTTTGGCTATAGTTCTAACCATGCCAAATATATTTGTATATCTCCTTTACGTAAGAAATATATTTGTCGACATGTTATCTTTAACGAAACTTGTTTTCCCTACAAATTATCCAATAATCGATTTCTCCCTAAGTCAATGTCCACTGATACAATTATCCATACCAATCCCTCTTTTACTATTGTAACTCCTACTAATCACCCAACCAGTATCAAGTATCACGCTTCCTGATAATACCAACGATACTAATCATACACAAACTCTTAACTTTTAGATGTAGAGTAGCAGCGGTGTGTATGCATGAATATTAAAACAACGTAAAGTGAGCAGTAAAGAAATTGCAGAGAAAGAATAAGAGAGAGAAAGGGGTATAAAGGGACAAAAGAAAAAGTATATTAAAACTGTGTGTTTACATTATTTATATACATGGGAAGAGAGAGAGAAGAGTAACAAAAATGAGTTAAAAATTAAAACAGTAAAAGCGGAGGAGGCAAAACTGATGCAGTCAGTTGCAATGCAGTTGAGAAAACCCAACCGTTGTGGATTCAGTATTTTTGGATTTGAGATTTGTTTTCGGGTATAATTGTTGACATCTCCCCGCAACCTGGGAATATATATTGACAATTCCCAGCTTGGAACACAACTCGTGAAATAAGACTGGAGGAAGCGCTTTTGTAAAAATATCTACAACTTGTAGAGAGGAGGGAATAGGTAGCAATTTGATGAAACCGCATGTAATCTTTTCTCTTATGATGTGACAGTCAATCTCTATATGTTTGGTTCTTTCATGATATACTTGGTTGGAAGCAATGTGGATAGCAGAAAGATTATCACAGTAGAGCAAAGAGGGACTGGAAAAAGGGATGCACAGGTCTTGTAGAAGATAAGCTATCCATTGTATTTCGCATGAAGTGGATGCAAGAGCTCTATATTCAGCTTCAGAAGAACTTCTACAAACAGCTGGTTGCTTTTTTGATTTCAATCAGATTAGAGAATTTCTCAGGTATATTGAGTAGCCAGTGATGGATCTTCTTGTATCAATGCATCCAACCCAATCAGAGTCACTATAAGCTTTTAGTTGTAGGGTGCTATTACTGGCAAAAAAAACTCCATTACTAGGCGCATGTTTGAGGTATCTAAGGATGCGTAGAGAAGCTTTATGATGTTCATCAATGGGTGCAGACATGAACTGATTGAGATGCTATACAACGTAAGTAATATCTGGACGTGTGTTTGTAAGATATATGAGTCTTCCAATAAGCCTTTTATAAAGAGAAGGATCAGGAAGAGGAGTACCACTTGTGGCATTGAGTCGAAGCTGATGATTCATGGGTGTGTTGAGAGGAGAGCAAGCTAACATTCCTGTATCCTGTAAAAGATCAATGATATATTTTCTTTGACAGAGATGTATTCTAGATTTGTTTCGAGTTATTTCAAGACCTAAGAAATATGTTAAGTTCCCAAGATTTTTAATTTTGAAGGTATTATCCAACTGTTTGGTAATATGATCAATTTCAGATATGTTGTTGCTAGCAAAAATTACGTCCTCTACGTAAACGAGGATGGCAATGATGTTAGATGCAGTAAATTTTATGAATAATGAATGATCAGCAATAGAATGATGATAGCCATTATTTATAAGGAAAGTAGATAGCCTTGCAAACCATTGACGACTGGCTTGTTTAAGCCCATATAGAGATCTTTGCAGTTTACATACCTGTCCTGGTTGTGTTGAAGTAATACTTGGAGGAATTTGCATGTAGATATCTTCATTAATGTCTCCATGTAGAAATGCATTATTAACATCAAGTTGTTTGAGGTGCCAATTATGTATTGCAGCAAGGGAAAGAAGGATGCAGACAGTGGTAAGTTTGGCTACAGGAGAGAATGTGTCAATATAATCCAAGCCTTCAAGTTGGTTGTAACCTTTGGCAACTAACCTGGCTTTGTAACGTTCTATGGATCTGTTTGAGTTATATTTAATTTTATATATCCATTTACACCCTATTGCATTTTTACCAGGTGGTAGGTTAGTAATTGTCCATGTTTTATTTGCTTCAAGAGCTTGGATTTCTTCTGTCATGGATTTTATCTAGTAGTCATTTTTGCAAGCTTCTTTGTAGGACTTGGGTTTAGTATTAGAAGTCATAAAAAATATATATTTACGGAAGGAAGAAGATAAGCGATTATAGGAGATGAAGGACTCTATGGGATAACGAGTATTGGATAAAGGAGACAAGCCTGTTGTAGTGAGTGTAGTGTGAAAATCATGGAGATGGGAAGGAGGTTGTCGTATACGGGTAGAACGTCGTAGGACATTATTATTATTATTATCAGATATGTTAGAATGTGAGGATTGATTGTTTGTTTGGGGTATATAGGAATCAGGGGGTTATCAGTATAAAAAATTTGATATTTATTGGTGATGTTGACAGGTAAAGAAGGAGAACAGTTACTAATATTTTCATTAGATTTAGTGTAAGGAAAGTGGTTTTCGTAAAATATTATATTTCTAGATACATCAAATTTACGTGTAACAAGATTATAAACAAGGTACCCTTTTGTGTGAGGTTTGAAACTTAAGAAAATACAGGGGTTGGAACGAGGATCAAATTTCCTACGGTGAGCAATTTAAGTGTTAATATAGCATAAGCATCCAAATATACGTCAATTGAAGATGTCATATATTTTTCCATGTAATTGTTCAAAGGGAGATATGTTCTTGAGGAAAGGTGTAGGAATACAATTTATCAAATATACAGCATGCAGTATAGCGTAACACCAAAAACTCATAGGTAAGTTAGAATGAAAAAGGAGAGCACGGGTAACATTCAGAAGGTGTTGATGCTTTCTCTCAACAATCCCATTTTGCTCAGGTTTCCCTACAGGATGTTTGATGAATGATACCTTTAGATTCAAAAAATTGATTCATTAGGAATTCTGGGCCATTATCCGTCCGTATGGTTTTAACATGTTTACTGAATTGTTTTTCAACTTGATTAATAAAAGTCATTATGTGATTCCGTGTTTCAGATTTGTTGTTCATTAACAAGATCCAAGTATATCTACTATGATCATCAACAATAGTAAGAAAAAATCTGTGGCCATGTAAAGATGTTTGAGAGTAAGGACCCCAAATATCAATGTGGAGAAGGTCAAAAGCACCAGCAGTATGGGAATTACTTATAGAAAAGGGGAGCTTCTTTTGTTTTGCCTGATGGCAAGTGTTGCAGACAAATTCACTGTTATTATAGAGAAAAGGATAATGATTTTTCATAATATTGAGTCTTTCATTGGACAAATGGCCTAATCTATAATGCCACAGGTCAACAGAATGAATGTCACAGTGAGGAATAGTAATATTGGAGAGGGTAAAAACAGATTGTGCAAGCCATTACTAACCTCAACTGTACCAATCTTCTCTTTGGTGTTCATATCCTGTATTATGCAAAATTTGGAGTAAAATGTCAGTTGATAATGAAGAGAGGATAATAATTTAGAAATAGAGATCAAGTTAAAGGTAAAATCTGGAATATATAATACATTTGTCAGATAAAATTTATCTGAAAAAATTTTATAGTGCCAGAGTGAGTGGCAAGAACACTTTGCCCAATAGGAAGCTTGACAATTATTGGATTTATGGATTTATAAGATTGAAAATTTTTTAAAGAAGAAGAAACATGATCAGTGGCTCCAGAGTCCATAATCCATAAAGATTTATATTTACCTAGGGAAGAAGAGGATTGTATATTACAAGACGAAATAGATCCAACTTGATTTATGTGTGCTGGCCCTGTTGTAGAGTTGTTGCTATCAGAATTTTGCTGAATTAAAGCTAACAGGGCTTGATACTGTTGTGGTGAGAAATGCAAGTCTTGGATTTCAGATTTTTCTTATTGATCAATCGTGGCTCCTTCTTTCGAGGTGACATTATTTATTGCAGAATTCCTTTTATTATAGAATTTATGGCCAGGAGGAAACCCATGTTTCTTAAAGCATATATAAGCAGTATGACCAATCTTGTCACAATATGTACAGACCTTGCAGTTTGAATTCTTATTGATTTTGAATGCATGATTCGTTGGGAAACCATGCTTCCAGAAACAGATGTTTTCAGTGTGTCCAAGTTTCCCACAATAATTGCATTTATCAGGAGAAATAGAAGCATTTACATTGCCAATCTTATTATCTATATTGATCATGAAACTATTACCTGTGAATTGACGTTCTTGTTGTGCAACGTATGAAAAGATTTTAGAGATGTGAGGAATAGAATCCATGAGAAGAATATGAGATTTAACATTGCTGTAGTGATCATTGAGACCTCTCAAGAATTGCATGGCTTGATCTTCTTGTTTTCTTTGAGTCATCATAGGTATTATAGTGCATGAACATTTTGTTGAGCAACTACATATCGGATCAGGTCTAAAGTTATCAAGTTCATCCCAAAGAACTCTTAATTTGGTGAAGAACTCTGTGACTGAAAGGTCACCCTGTTTGATGGAAGAAGCCTCTAGTTGTAATTCAGAGATACGTAATAAATCACCTTGAGAGTAACGAGACTTAAGGTCATTCCAAATTTCATCAGCTTTGTCCATCCAAAGTATACTTTGACGAATTTGAGGTGATACAGAGTGGACAATCCATGATACTACCATATTATTGCAGCATTTCCAGGCAGAGTGGATGGGATCAATCTTGAGTGGCTGTGGATTACTTCCATCTACAAATTCGATTTTGTTCTTGGCACTAAGTGCAGTCATCATTGATTTGCTCCAAGAATGATATTTACTTGAATCAAGAACAGGAGAGACAAGTGCAGTGGCTGGATTCTCACTAGGGTAGAGATATAGAAAGCTGTGGATAGATGGGACGCATTCAATATCTTCTGTCATTCTTGAAATGTAGTAAGAAAATAAGAATAGTCAAGATTAAGAGAAAAAGATAAAAGGCAGGAAGCGTGGCAGAGCTCTTCAATTGAAGAGCTCTGATACCATCTTAGCTTTTAGATGTAGAGTAGCAGCGGTGTGTATGCATGAATATTAAAACGACGTAAAGTGAGCAGTAAAGAAATTGTAGAGAAAGAATAAGAGAGAGAAAGGGGCATAAAGGGACAAAAGAAAAAGTATATTAAAACTGTGTGTTTATTTCTCTGTAATTTCCAATATAATATTACATTATTTATATACCTGGGAAGAGAGAGAGAAGAGTAACAAAAATGAGTTAAAAATTAAAACAGTAAAAGCGAAGGAGGCAAAACTGATGCAGTCAGTTGCAATGCAGTTCAGAAAACTCAACCATTGTGGATTCAGTATATTTGGATTTGAAATTTGTTTTCGGGTATAATTGTTGACACAAATCAATAATAACTCACTGAATTTAATTACTGCTCCTCAAATTTCTATTGAAACTAGTACCATAATTCCTAGGGATCCGTTGAACACTCATCACATGATCACTCGTGTTAAGTCTGGAATATTTAAACCAAATTTTTTTTGTATTTATATTAAGTCTCCTGACTATAACCATACACTTGAACCTACTTTTGTGAAAGAGGCTCTCTCCAAACCTAAGTGGTGTAAAACAATGTAGCTTGAGTATGATGCTCTTGCTGCTAAAAATACTTGGCTTTTGTCTTCTCTTCCACCTGGCAGCCACACTATTGAATGTAAATGGGTTTTCAAATCAAAATACAATGCAGATGGCACTTTTCAATGACACAAAGCTCGCCTGGTTACCCGTCAAAAGGGCTTGACTTCAATGAAACCTTTATCCTTGTGATTAAACCTACAACAATTTGAATGATTCTCACCATTGCTATAACATGGAAGTGGCCTATTCAACAAATAGATGTCAATAATGTCTTCCTACGTTGTGTCTTAGAAGAAATTGTCTACATGACTCAATCACTAGGATTCTCCACCAGTGATAAAAACATGTTCTACAAACTTAACAAGGTCATTTATAGCCTTAAACAAGTACCAAAGGCCTAGTTCTCCAAACTCAGCACCACCTTGATTAATCTTGGCTTCAAATATGCAATTAGTGAAGCTTCTTTATTTATCAAATTCACCAAACACTGCACTACATAACTGGAAATTCTCAATTGAATATCAATTATATAATATTTGTCTTGAATGATAATTTTGCTTTTAAAGATCTTGGATCTCTGCATTACTTTCTTGGGATAGAGACCTTTAGAGCTACAAATGGTAGCTTATATTTGAATCAAACTAAGTATATTCGCGAACTTCTTTGCAAAACGAATATGGCTGACAACAAACCTCAACCTACACCAATGCAGTCATCACTTAAACTAACCATTGACAGTTCTTCATCGGTTCCTGATCCAAGTTTTTACAAAATGGTTGTTGGAGTCCTTCAATACATCACTACAACTAGACCTAAGTTAGCTTATAGTGTGAAAAAAGTGTGTCAGTACATGCATAATCCCCAAGAGCATCACTGAAAAGTTGTCAAACGTCTCCTTCTTTATCTAAGTGGCACTACTCACCTTGACTTGCATCTCAAACCTTGTCACAATTGTTCTGTTTCTAAATTTTGTGATATAAATTGGGGCTCTGATCCTAAAGACAGGAAATCCACCACTAGATTTTGTGTGTATTTTGGTCCAAATATTATCTCCCGGTTTTCCTAGAAGCAAAAAGTTGCATCTAAAAACACCACCGAAGCATAATATTGGAGCATTATTACAATTACTGCAGATATAATATGGGTCATGTCCCTTCTCCATGAACTTAATATATGTTCAAATTCTTAAAATATATTGTGATAATCTTAGTGTTGTTCTTCTTGCAACGAACCTGATTATGCATTCCAAATCCAAGCTTTTCGAATTGGACCTTCATTTTATGTGTGATCAAGTAATGAGAAAAGAAATCTCTATTATCTACCTTCTTTCACAAGCTCAAATTGTTGACATTTTAACAAAACCTTTATCTTGTGTAACATTTATCAAGTTACATAATAAAATCATGGTTCACTCCTTTCCCCCATTCGGTCCATATTTACAGGGGTTGGTAAAGGATATTATCAACAACTTCCGTTATCGCATTTGTTTCACTTGATATACTCTCGCTCACCCTTCTAACAGATTATATACAGATTATATATATTAAAATTTTATGTCTTATTTTTAAATCATATAATAAATTTTCAGTACATTTCTTCAATATTCAGGTAGAATTTTTTTTCTCCCTTATCTACATTTTTTCATTTTTTTTTGTACATCCACCATCCAAATCACTACCTACCCTCTATCTCTTCACACCTCAAAACTAAACTAACAATAAGTATATTAATTAAGGTGGTTTTAGAAGAAAAAAAATAATGCATTCTAAAACAACAACTTATTATACATAGTTTAGCACAGAAAATTGACATGCAAGTGCATATTTGGATGGATGAAGAGATGATGACCCACATGTGTAACTTAGACGCGTTGAAAGCACTTACAAGAACACTATTATCAATGTTGAAATATGATGCGTCCATGCACTCTTGCCACCTTTTTTTTGCACTGTTAAGCTTCCCCCACTTCACATAAAAAGATAACAACACTTCCATTTTTTTAATCTTTTCCTCTCTCTCAACATAAATGGCAGCCAGCTAACCACAACCATCAACCAACCCACTTTCCTTCCTTTTCACCTTTTTCACCCAAATCCGCAATCTATCAAACATTTACTTATATCATCTCTATATTATTAAAAAAAAAATTATTTTCTATAAAATAAATTTATAAGTAATATTTAAAATTAATAGAAAATATATTTTTTTTCACAAATTGTCACAAATTTTCTATCATTACCAATTTTTACGTAAAAGATTAGTAAAAAATTATTTTTTACAAAAAATTTATAATAAATTATTTTTCACAAAATATTCATAACAAATTTTTCATAAAAAAATTTATGAAAAATTTTCCAAAAAAAAAATTTATGAAATTGTTTATAAAAATAAATCTATAAAAAATATTTAATGGATAATTAATTTTTTTTTTTAAAATTAATAATAAAATATTTTATAAGTAAATATATTTAATTGTAATGTTATTTATATTAAAAAATATAAATTATAATTTTTATCATGTTATATCATTATTAAATAATTTACATTATTTTTATTTTAAAATAAAAATATTTTAAAAACTTTAAATAACTTATATTAAAAGATGTATTTTATAATATTTATATTTAATATTCTATAAACATTTATTTTTTATTTTTAATAAATCGTTTCTTATATACAAATAAATCTTAATTTAAAAAAAAAAAAACCAAATATGCCGCATTGTTTTTAATGAAAAAAATAATTTCTACCATTTACAAAATTTGGAAGATCTTCTATTAGAAATATTCTTATAATCTTAATTAACATTTGAATTTTAATTAATATTGTTGTATAATCTCTTGACCTTGTTTTTGACAAATTATTTATAAAACGGTAATCTTTTTATAGGTTTATTTAACTGCTTTTTTTTTAAAGAAAATCTTATTTACTTCTTACATGAGTAATTGTTTTAAAAATTATTTATTTAAGAAAAACTTATTTTAACTCTAAATAAACCTAATAATATTCACAATTAATTAAGTTAATTCTTTTTATTTTATAAAAATAATTAATTTTTTAGAAATTATTGCTAGTCATACGTATTAAAATGATGATTTAGACATAAGTTTTTGAAATACTAAAGTAGAATTGAATTAGTCGAATTTGCTTACAGTATACTATTTTTTTTTTTTTATCTTATTTGAATTTAAAAAGAATATTTAATGCCTCTCTAGATAAAAATATGAAAAGCTTATATCTTTTATCACTTTTCAATTATTAAAGTAAAAAGGTGGTTTAAGCTAGTTTTCTTCTTGCATAAAATAATTGTGATAAACAAACAACTGTTGAAAACTTATGAAGTCTTAGGAGTTGGCTCAACAAAAAATTACTTGTCATGTTTATATAATAATTAAGCAAAGACGAGTTAATTTCTGTTGGTAACTTGCATTTTAATGCGAAGCTTATGTAGCTTAGATAATGAATTAATCTATTTATTAAATTAAATGGGTTATTTTGTATTACTTTTGACCAAAACTTGAGATAAGTTAAAGATAAAATTAATAATTATCTAATTTTTATCTAATTATCTAATTTCTCTAGCTCTTTCTTATTATACTTTCTTTCTTTATTATATATTTCTTTTCAATTTAATCTTCTGTATAAAGTTAGTGAACTTTGAGGCGACGAGAAAATCCAGCTATAATTGAAAAAATAAACACACAATTTTTTGGCAATCACCTTAATGAAAAAAAAAAAAAAAAAGTCAAATTAAAACAAAAGAACAGATGAAAGACCAAAATAAAACAAGAAAAGATTGAAAACTAAGCCATAAAATTTTCATGAAAAGTTGTGAATATTATTATCATATAAAATATTTCTTTTAGTGAATACGAGTTGGCATAAATAAGGAATGATAAAATATTAACTTTTTTTTTTTTCATCAATGTTAGTTAAATTTCCCTTAACATTCCTAAATTTCATTTGTTGGGTAACTCTTATAAGAAAAATCACTTCATAATTAGAAACTAATAACTACGATTTAATAAAACTGACGGTAATTTAGACTTTTTATAAAAAAAAAAATTTATTGAATCTTTTAACACGTCATTAACATTTATAATATTTAGGATATATTTATGTTTTATTACTTTTGTGTTATATTAAGAAATTCATTTTATGAATAATTAAATCTCTTAAAATTCATAAGAGAAATTAAATTGATTTTCTCTTCTAAGATAAAAATATATATATATATATATATATATATATTTACAATGTTATAAAATATGTAAAGTAATATATACTTTATTTTTATATTCTGTTTTTCTTTTTTTTCTTTCTTTATCTTTTAATATTTTTAATATTTTGTTTTAACATAGTATCAAGAGTTTAATTGTATTCTTTCATTATTTTTTTACCATTCGTTTCATAATTATGGCAATCAATCAATGTTAAAATATTTATTTCTCACATATTTAACACGCTAATCAATATAAAATTTGATGATGACAACTTTCCATTGTGGTAGTAAAAAGTTTTTGGTGTGGTTTGCAGATTCAAATTTCATCATTTTTCTTGAAAGTGATAACTTTCCTCCTAGGTTCAAGACTCAAGATGAGCACTAAAAAACATTATCAATTCTGATTTTACAAATTATAAACAACAAGATCAACTATTAATGATTTGACTCTTACTTTAATGTCCACACCAATCTTACCAAAAATGGTGAGTTTAGATTCCTCTCGTCTAATATGAAAGAAATTGATTGTCTATTACGATAGGAAAACAAGGAAAAAAGTAAAAAAATTCAAAATACAATTGAAAATCCAAAGAAAGAAAGATTCATTGGAAACTATCTTCTTGATATTAAGAAAATTGTTGACTATAATTGGGTCTCCGCTAACCATTGAAGATCACATTAAAGCAATCTTGAACGATCTTTCAGAAGAATTTAACAACTTCATTATATCTATTACCACTAGATTGGATCCTTATACTGTAGAAGAAATCAAATCTTTTCTTGCTCAAGAAGAGTGATTGGAAAAATACAAGATTGAGGCCTACTACAAGTAGATTTAATTCAAACCTACACCAGAAACTCTAGTACAAGAAGTCGCGGATCTGATAAGAATAATTTTTACAACAAAGGAGGAAAAACGTCCCCAAAAAAAAACTTCTTTAAGAATAGTGGAAATCAACAACAATCCTAGAATAATCAATGACATAGACAATAGTTTCACACAATTGCTTAATGTTGGTGCAAGTATAATCAGGAGTATCATGGAAGTGCTCAAGCTCACTTTACACAAATTGATAGTTAAGACAGTGGAATTTCTAACTCCATCCTTGGAATGCTTTTGATCCACTTTAATACCCTAAACAATTGTACCTCGCACCATATCACACATGATACATCAAATCTATCCATGAAATCTACTTACATTGGTTCTGAAAACGTCAAAATTAGTAATGGAATAAGTTGCAAATCAAAGATATTAGTCTCACTTCCTTTTCTACCTCATATACTAACAAAATATTCTTTCTCAATAATCTTTTTCGTGTTCCTTCCATAATAATAAATCTTCTCAATGTTTCACAATTTGGAAAAGATAATCATGTATAATTTGAATTCTTTCCTAATAAATGCAATATTAAAAACTAGGACACTCAAGAGATAATTCTTCAAGACACATTTAAAGATGACATATATGTGTTCCCTTCTTTTTATCTGCATGTTGTCTTCATTCTTGATAACCTTCACTTATGACATTCAATATTAGGACATGCCTCTATTGAAATTGTTAAAAATGTAATGAGATTTTGTAATATTCCTTATACTAATAACCCTGTGTTTTGTGAATCTTGCACCTTTGCTAAAGCTAAACAACTTGCCTTTCATAATTCTAAATATGTATATACTAAATCTCTTAAACTTGTTTATGTGGATATATGGGTCTTGCCCCTATTGCTTCAACTAATGATGCCAACTGTTACATTTCTTTCATAGATCCTTATTCTAAATTTACACGAGTTTATCTTCTAACTTTTAAATCGTAGGCTTTCAATTTAAACAACTTGTTAAGACCCAATTTGGCACCCGTCTTAAAGCTCTACAAATTGAAAATGCGAAAGAACTCATCAAGTTCAATGCACATCTTCTTGATCATGGTATTCAACATGACCTAATTTGCCCTCACTCTCATGAACAAAAGAGGACCATCGAACAACAATATTACCATATAATAGACACGAGTCTTACGTTACTTGCCAATGTCTCTCTTTTTTATGAAATTCTGGGAAGAAGTTTTCATCATTGCTACTACTATCATCAACACTCTTCTTGCACCCATTCTCCACAATACTCCTTTTGAAACCTTATTCAAGAATAAACCAGATTACAATTTCTTTAAAATCTTTGGATGTGTTTGCTATCCTCTTCTTTGATTGTACAACAAACATAAATTTGATTTTAAATCCAATTTTTGACTCTTTCTTAAGTACAACAATAAACACCATGGGTATATTTGCTTATCTTCCTCTAGGAAAACTTACATCTCTAAACATGTTCAATTCAATGAAACACACTTTCCTTATTCACAGGCTCATAATCCTTTTTGTCAAGCACACACTTATTCTCTTTCTAACTATTTATTCAAACCATCTTTGGTTGTTATTCATCCTACTTGTCCCACCAACATCCACACGCAATCCGACCCCTTTTTTTCTTAGAATTTTGCCACTTCATCTGACCTTCCTACTTATCTTCCTACTCCTATCTCTTGAACTATATGTCCAACCACAACCAAAAATATTTCTATAAGTTAATCTTCTACTCATCCTATGATCACTCACACCAAATCGAACATTTTCAAACCTAAAATCTATCTCACCAACTCTTCAAACACTAATAACTCCTATCTCATTGAACCCATTAACTTTAAGGAAGTTTCTTCTCATCAAGAATGGCGCACTGCAATGCAAGCTGAATACAATGCTCTGCTTAAAAATAATATTTAGACAATCGCTGATCTTCCTCCTATTATCAAACCCGTCACCATTTATGTCATCCTCACTATTGTTGTCTCATATAATTGGCTCATCCATCAGGTATATGTAAATAATATTTTTCGTCATGTAGTCTCAAACAAGTCTACAATCTTAATAAAGCTTTATATAGTCTCAAACAAGTCCCTCGTGCATGGTTCTAGAAACTTAGTAGCACAGTTTCCACCATGGGTTTTCAAGCAACGAAGAGTGATTCATTTCTCTTCACTCGTTTCACCACCAAGACAACTATCTTCATCTTTGTCTATGTTGATGACATCATTATCATTTTCAATTGTCATGATGAAGTTAAGAATCTCATATCCCAACTAAATAAAATATTTGCACTCAAAGACTTTGGCTATCTTACCTATTTTCTCGTTATTGAATCTTCTTGGTGTAGTGACGGTAGTATTCAACTATGTTAGACCAAATACATTCATGAACTTCTAAACAAAGCCAAGATACTTGAAGCTAAGCCACAACCAATGCCAATGATAAGCACTCTTTGTCTCACTATCGATGGATCCACGACTGTTGATGACCTGACATTATATAGAACTATAGAAGGAGCTCTCTAGTATGTCACGATAACTTGACTAGATATCACCTTCACCATCAACAAAGTTTTCCAATACATGCAAAATCCACGAGATCATCATCTAAAGTTGTAAAGTGCATTCTATAATATCTTTGTGGAACCATGCATCATGAAATTTGTATTAAACGTTACCCTCAACTCTCTATTAAAGGCTTTTGCGATGTTGACTAGTGTTCTGATTTGGACGATCGAAAATCAACAACATAATATTATGTTTATCTTGGACAAAATCTTATATCATGGTCATCAAAGAAACAAAAAGTTGTTTTTAGAAGTTTCACTAAGGTTAAGTATCACACTATTGTAGTTATTTTAACAAACATAACTTGGTTAAAATCTTTTCTCAGTGAACTTAGGATTCTTGTTATCCTCACTGCCAATCCACTCATGCATTTTCATACCAAACACTTTGAACTTGACCTCCATTTTATTCATAATAAAGTGCAACAACAAGAAGTTTAGGTTATATATCTCCTTAAAAGTATTAAGAAACTTATATTTTTACAAAATCTCTTTCTAGTTCAAAGTTTATTAACATAAACTTCTACTGAATATCTCATCAATTCTACCAAAATTTATCAAGGACGGTTAGAAATAGCTAACCATAATTGTTACTTTTAATTTTCATTTACCGTTTTATAACTACTTCCTCTGAGATATATATATATATATATATATATAATATGCAGTATATATGTTTATTTTTCATACTGTTTTTCTCTCCCCATTCTTCTTTCTCTTTCTCTCTCCTTTAACTTATCTATTTTAACAATTCTCATGAAAAAAATTATATAAATATAAGTTTGCATTTGAAAAAATGTAGTTAAATTTTATCAGTAAAGATAAATATACTAATAAAAATTGGTACCAGGAGTACCAAAAATAATTACAAATACATAATAGAAAAGTGAACAAAAGTGTGTAGAAAATTAAAATGTTAATTAGATAATTATCCCTCCCCCTACTGAAAATTAGATTGGCAAACAGATAATCACCAAGTTGGTTATCCAACACACAAGAAGCTAAACCAAGGATCCATACACATTTATGCAAAAGACCCTAGTGTCATTGAAACCCTGGACTTGACCCACAACAAGATGTTCAATTGATTTAGAAAGAAAATATCTTCTGTATCTACTTTCTTATTGTGAAACAAAGCACCATTCCTATGCTTTCACAATCCACACCACCCCAATCCAAACAACCTTCTAGTATATGTTTAACTTTTTGCTTTGGAAGTGAATATATTGTTGTAGCAAATGTTGTTTCAGAGTTTTAGTTCTACAAGTACTTATGCCAAACTATGCATAGCATTTGTTCCGCACCACATTGGCTATCCTGCACTCCAAGAAAAAGTGTGTGATGGATTCCTCCTCCACTCCGCATAACCCACAACTGGTCACAGCCTCTTGCACCCCCTCCCCCAACTTGTCCCTTATAGATATTCCTTCTATTGCTACTCTCCACACCGAATGTAAGGCCTTAGGGATGACTTTAATCTTCCAAAGCTCTATAAAAAAAACTTTCGATGTCTCCTTGTATCTCATTCTGAATAATGAAATAAGTTTATTTAACACTGAACATCCCCTTTGCATCCCCCTTCTAAACCCATTTATCTTCTCCTTTAATAATAAATTGTTTCAATATAATTAAGTTCATGAGTTGTTTTGCCAAATCTTCATTCCACCTAAACCAAGATCTTCTTCATGCCAAATTCCATCCCCGCCGACCATCCTACCAAGTGCCTATATTACTAAGAAAACCTTGTTGATCACTAGAATTCATAAATAACCTACTAAACTTCATGCCTAATGTCTCTTCCCCGACCCGCTTATCCTGCCAAAATAATGTAGCTTTACCATCAACTACCTCCATACTCATATATTTTGCAAACCAACATTCACCTTGCTCATTAGTCCCACAAATCTTCTTTTAAATTTTTCCACCACATTGAACAAGTTTTAGCTTGTTTTTGTTCCTCTACACCTCTCCACCCTCCATACTTAACCTCTAATACTTACTTCTGGATCCCCTTATTCTCATTTGCTAACCTCCATTTCCATTTGGCAAGTTATGCAACATTAAATGATCCCACATCCTTAACTGCAAGCCCTCCATGATTCTTGGATTTGTAAATAATTTCCCATTTCACCCAACTTATTTTCCTCTCTTCACTTCCCACCCACAAAAACCGCCTTTGTATATTTTGAATCTCATGAGCCACTACTACTGGTGCTTTGAAAAAAGATAGATAGTAGAGGGGTAAAGATGTTATTACTAATTTAACTAAGGACACCCTTCCTCCAAATGAAATGTATCTCCATTTCCATCTTAATAGTTTTTTCTTGATTTTCCTTAAAATTGGTTCCCAAAATTCAACCCTCCTTGGACCCCCCTATATACAAGCCCAAGTGTAAGAAAGATATATTCATCTGATCACAGTTTAACATAGCCGCATACTACTCAATCCCTCTCTTATCCACCCCTATCCCTCCGATCCTACTTTTATGAAAATTGACCTTTTAACCTAGAAGAAACCTCAAAACATTACAATATACTCTTAACCATCAATATATTTTGTGTAGATGCCTCACAAAATAATAATGTGTCATTTGCAAATTGCAGCAAACGAACCTCCACTCAAGGATTCCCCACTCTTACCCCAATTAATGAGGATGTAGCCAAAGCACTTCTAACCATCCCAACTAATCCTTCAACCACAATAAGAAATAGAAAAGGGGCTAGAGGATCCCCTTGTCTAAGACCCTTAATCAGATTAAATTCCTTAGTTGGGTTGCCATTAACTAGAATTGAGATAAAAGAGGTAACTAAAAGATTAGAAATCCACCCAATCCATTTTTCGCTAAATCTCATTCTCCTCATCATGTACTTAAGAAATTCCCAATTAATTGAATCATATGTCTTCTCGAACTCGACTTTAATTATCGCACAACTTTTCTTCTTCTTCTTCTTTATTTCCTCCACCACCTCATTAGCCACCAAGACCCCATCCAACGTATTTCTCCCTCCTAAAAAGGCACTTTGTGACTCATCAATCACCTTGTGTATCACCTCTTTAGTCTGTTAACTAATATTTTGGTCACTATGTTGTAAGCACACTCAATCAAAGAGATTGGTCTATAGTCATTGAGACTCATTGGTTGCTTCTTCTTAGGTATAAGTGAGATAAATGAGGCATGGCACCCTTGTGGCCTTATACTTTCATTATAGAAGACCTCTACAAGTTTCATGATATCTGATTTTAAAATTTTCCAAAACAACTTGATAAATTTAAAATTAATTTCATTTGGTCTAGGACTCTTCTCACTTTCGCACATCCACATAACTTCCCTCACTTCGTCCTCCTCAAATCTCCTCGTTAAACCCTGATTATCAGTAAGAGATACCGATTGGAATTGAACTCCATCCAAGGTAGGTCTAACTCCCCTCTTTTGGGTGAATCTTTCTTTAAATACCTCATAAATAGACTCTTTTACTTTATTAGACTCCTCTGACTAGGCCCCTGAAATAAAAAGGCCCTTAATGTTATTTCTTACCCTTCTCCAGTTTACTACTGTATTAAAGAATCCCATATTAGAGTCACCCAAGACAATCCATTTAGATCTAGCTTTCTGTCTTGTAATCGAATCTTGTATAAGGTTTAGTTTCTTTAATTCAACAAACAATTCTTGTCTCCTTCCTTTCCCTTCTTCATCTAAGCACCCTCATTCATCCAGAAGATCTAATTTGTTAATATGATCTGTTATCCTGTGAATAATCGTGTCCACATCACTGAATACCTCCTTATTCCACTTCTTAAGATCTCTCTTCAACAGTTTCAACTTTTCTTTAACACATAAGAGCCTACCCTATTAACTAGATAACTCCTCTAGGCTTCTAAAACATAACGCACATATCCGCTATCCTCCATCCAAGCATTTAACACCCTGAAAGGTTTTGGTCGCCAATCAACTGCGTCATACTTCAACACCAGCGCACATTGATCAGATATTGATCTGTTCAGAGCAACTTGATCGCATCTTGGCCAAACATCCAACCATTCCCTAGATACCATGATCTTGTCTAATCTACTCAAAGCTGAACCATTTGGTCTATACCAAGTGAATTTTCTCCCCATCATTGGAATATCTACCACTTACATTTGTTCAATGAAATTATTAAATTTCATTGAGTCTTGAGCTCCATTTCCTCCCTACTTAACCCCTTGCCTTTCCCAATCATATCTTACTGAATTGAAGTCCCCCAACACACACCACCTCCTAACACTATGTTGGTTTCTGATCCCCTTCAAATTTTCTCACAACTTGCTTCTCTCCCTCTTCTCATAAGGGCCATACATGTTTACCACTATACATGATACTTTACCTTCTCCCCAAAGCCCTTGTAATCCAAAGATTCCCTTCCCTATGAAGAAATGTAACAATGTGAATACATTCTTGTTCCATAAGTAAACCAGTCCCCCAGCCTTGTTGATTACTAGATTAGCCAACCATTACACCTCCTTATCAACCCAAATCGTCCTACTAACCATATTATTGAAGCATTCCAATTTAGTTTCTTGCAAGCATACCATCTCAACCCCTTCTCTTATAATACACTGCTTGAGATATCTCTTTTTCTCTCCCCTTCCTAGCCCTTTTACATTCATATAGAGGACCTTCATTTAGTAAACTTACTTTCCTTCTCCTTATCTTGTGAGTCCCTTTCTTCCGGCTCTTCAAATCTTCTAGCAATAATATCATCATCCTTATAAACATAATCCCGATTTTCTTACCCAGCTCCCATAATCTCATTGCCTCCACATGACCATTCTTAATCCAAAAGATCCTATTACAGTTAAAGATACCGTCATCGGAGATGGAATTACTCAATGAGTGCATTGCTAACCTCAAATTGTGTCTATGATAGGTACCTGCAGAAGTACTATACTTATTAGAACACACAATTATCGAGTTCATCGTTGTCCCACCTGGCCTATCAGATTCCATCAACACTACACTGACATATCTCGACGGTTGCGACCCTATAGGGCTCTTCGCTTGCTTCTAGGAATGCACTTGAGATTAATGTCACCTATAGGTAGATGTACACCCTTGAGATCACCCTCCGACCTCACTCCATTAGGTCGTAGAGGTATAACTGACCTTGCCTTCGTAAACATCCAATACTCCCTCGTTGGCCTCTTCCCCCTCATTCTTTGAAATTTTAATTTCCCCCCTAGATTCGAGTTGGCTACCCCTCTCCGAGTTGACCTAGTAGACAACCCATCTTCCCTCCCAAGCTAACTACCCTTAATTGGCCGCATACAATGCTCCCTATCCATGGACGATGAATGGCCCATCTTCTAATCATTGGGATTTCTATTGTCACTAATTTGCGGCCCAATATCATTTACCATATTGGCGTTGTTACATTTTTTATCAGCACCCCCTTCTGGACTCTACTACACCCAAGTAGCCCTATTTCCACTCCTCGAGTCATAGTTTGAATTCGCCCTGCAATCCTACCCATTAGGAATAAGCACACTTCCTTCCCCACCTTTTTTCTACTCTGATTTGTCTCTTTGTTGTTTTGTACAAAACTCCCTCAACATTTCTCCATCAGCTTCTTCTTTCTCCGTCATGTGCAAATTTGTCTTTCCTATTTCTATCCTAATCGACCTTTTGCTAGGAATAAGAGAATCACTTTTTGAAAATTCATTCTCAATCCTCTCTTTCACCTTGAAACCATCCTCGTACTCCCTACTATTTTAGTGAAAACTTTGTTCCCCTGTTTCCTCCTCTACCAAAATCGTGCCCAATTTTTCCGAAAAAGTGAAACTCTTCCTTAAGTATTACGAAAGCACATATGCATTTTGGCTTGTCCGCACAACTTCTAACTAAGGTCTCCTTGCCATTGAAGTGCAACTTTGCCCCCGTGATCATCCTGCTATCTAGCCCCTCGTCGAAGCATTGAACGGAGCACTCCAAATTGGACGCGAGATCAAAGTTGAACCTGTCACAGTTGGAAAATCGATCATCGTCTGTGAAAAGAGAAGTCCCACATCGAGAGAATGTTACTTGGGTGCTTGCTCTTCCCCTAATATAAGGAGCACAATATTTCCTTTGCAACTCGCCCCAATCACTTCCTTTTCTTTTCTATTGCTATAGTGCTTGAGAGAAAAAGTAAGAAAGGAAAATTAGTTCTTCCTTTAAGGTTCTCTTAGTAGTTTTTTTTTCTTTTCTTTGTTTCAAGAGAGGATGTTGTTGTTTCCTCCTTGAATTTAGAGAGGGAGTGTGGTTGTAATTTCTTTTCCATCAGTGAAATTATATTATTGTCTATTGTCATTGTTTTCTCATCTTTATTTTAGTTGTGTGTGCTTTTGCTATTGTCTTATACCCAACAGTGGTATCAAAGCTAGGTTGGTTGTGTTGTTCTGTTACTACATTTGCTAGAATAGTGTTGGATTATTGGATAAAGTGTGGTAATGTGATAGTTCATGTGTAGGAAAGTTCTAGCTAGGAAAGACTTGGTATTTAAGAGTTTCCATCAGTGACCCACCTCTCTTTCCTGAGAACTTACTTTGTGTACTGGTTCACGGTTTACCGTTGTTGTTCTAGTAGGCAATACTATTCATAGTGAGGATTGCATAAGTCGGTTTAAAACCATGGCAACAAAATATGAGATAGAGAAGTTCAATGGGAATAGTTTCTCATTTCTTGAAGATGAAGGTAATTTTGAAGAAGGACAATTGTATAGAAGCAATTGAGGAGAGACCCGGAGGAATCTCAGTTCAATGGTGGAAAGTAATTAATGACAATGCTATCGTGAATTTGCACTTAGCAATGACAAATGCGGTTTTATCCCGTGTTGCGGAAAAGAATACTACGAAGGGGATTTGGGAGACCCTCATCAAACTATATGAGGTGAAGTCACTTCACACAAGGATATTCTTGAAGAGAAAACTCTATACTCTTCGAATGAGTGAGTCCACATCAATGACAGACCACATCAACATTTTGAATACTTTATTTGCCCAATTATCAACAGTAGATTTCAACATCGTTGAAAATGAGCGTGCAGAGCTTCTACTTTAGAGTTTACCTAATTCGTATGATCAACTCATCATCAATATTACAAATAATAATATTGATGGACGTCTACACTTTGAAGATATTGCCGGAGTTATTCTTGAAGAAGAATCCAAGCGGATGAGTAAGGTAGAAAGTTCCAAACAAGAGGAGGCCTTGGCGATGATGAGAGGAAGATCGACGGAACGTGAATTCAATGGGAGTCAAAATCGTTATAGATAGAAGTCTCAAAGTACGAAGAGCTTTAAATGCTTTTATTGTGGCAAGAAAGAGCATACGAAGAAAGAATGTTGGAAGAGGAAGAATGGAGGAAAGAACTTTGGAGCATCAACCTCATAGGGTTGTGTTGCAAGTACCTCGGAAGATGGAGATATTCTGGTGAGCAAAGTAGTGATTAGCTCTAAAGATGAAAAATAGTTTCATGACAAGTGGGTAGTGGATTCAAGGGCAACTTGGCACATGACTCCACACTGAGATTGGTTCCACACTTATGAACCTATCTTAGGTGAATCTGTGTTCATGGGAAATGATCATGCCTTATGTAACACCCTTAATTTTGGATGTGTATTTTATTTGTGTGTGATATTTAAAATTAATAGAAATTATTTTTATTATAATTATTATTATTATTTAAGAAAAAAGTAATAAAATAATAGAATAAAACTTCACCGCCTCAAATCATGGAGAGCACCGCCTCATACATATATTATTTATAAAAAAAAAAAAAAAATTCACCGCCTTGCCTCATTTCATTCTCTCTGCACACGCACAAAAATTTCTTCTTCCTTTCTCTCAAATTAGCAAAGCACACAGTGACCGTCTTCTTCTTCCTCCATTTTCACAAACTTCCAATCTTAAACCCTACCTCCATTTCTCTGTTTCTTCCCAATTTGAGGTAATGCTACTCAAATCTTAGCTTCCAATTTCATTTTCACCGATTGAAATCTTAGATTAATGTTAGATTTTATTAATTTTGAAGGTTTGAGTTAGAAAATCAAAGTTTCTCTATTTTTGGATTGTTTGAAGAATTTCAAGGTAAGGGGAGTTTATTTCTTAATCTAATCTGCAATGTATGATGTTTGATGGATTGATTGTTGTCTGGACGTGTTTAATTTTAAAATGGTTGGCTAAATCACTAAAACCCGAGACGTTTTTCGCATCATTGTAAAAATCCGCTCAGCGGATTTCAATCCGCTAAGCGCACTGAAGAACACATACATTGGAATGAATTCGCTCAACGCACAAAAAAAAATTGCTTAGCGGATATAACCGTTGACTTCCACTGAGCGCACAAAAAAAAAATTTAAAAAAATTACTATTTGCACCCCCCTGTTTTTACTATTTGCACCCCCATTTTTTTATTTGTACCCTATTTTGCTATTTGCACCCCAAAGTGATTGTCTTTTATTGTTAAGTGGTATTTGAGGATGATAAGTTGAAACTAATCACCTAGAGGGTGGGGAAGTTATGAGATTTGGACAGTAATGTCTTTTCAAGTTGAATTCCGTGTGGATTAGTCACAAAGATATACTAGGGTGTAGTTCAGGAAGGTTCAATAACCTGGGAAACTAAAGGGTGGTGAAGTGGCTCAACCATCGATGTGCACGATGCGCTTGGGGACTATCACAGACCTCACACTTTGTTCCCGACTAAATTGCTGACTATGCTTTTTGTCAAAGGGGCTTATGCGCACACGTTGTATTCATGTAGCGTAGTGCTAACCGGCAACTATCCACACTGGCGTAAGGCCAACATTATCTGGGTGGTGAGGTTGGCAGCGTTTAGGGGGCCCAATATAATAGTGGAAATCGTGAGATATGATCGAAGTGAAAGACGTAAAGCATGACTATCTAGGATTTATATTATGTTAATATTAACTTTTACTTGCATATTTAATAATTGTTGATTGATTGATTGATTGAGATTTTTATATTGATGAAACTTATTTTATTCTATCTATTTTCTATTTTACCATCCTCTTATTTCATCATATACATTGAGATAATGAATAGGAAGAGACTCACCCTTATACCCAATATTTCAGGACAAAACAATGACCACCCAACCTCGTAGAGTTAGAATAATGGATGTGTAGTATAATTATAGTTATAATGAAACTATTTAGAGAATATCAACAAGTAGGTTTTTATAAATATGTATTATCCCCTAGAGTAGACGGACCAGATTCAGTAATTATAGTAGATGCACGGGCTTCATATAGTGTGTCGTTTTGTATGGAGGGTAATAGAAGAATCAATCATATGTATAATTATGACATATATAGAGGTACTGTGCGACCCCCTAGACCCCTACATTACCAGTTCCAGTTTCTTGACCATGATGCTACCGGGATGCCAACGAGAGTAACTGGAGGAAGGATGACAGTAGTGGAGGTTATAGTTGATGAGGGAGATATCTCACTGTCAGATCTCTCATCCGATGAGATGGAAACCTTTGAGGCTTTATATGAAACTGAGAATGAAGACTTCTCTCCATAGATAGGATAGATGTTTGATAGTTGAATGGGAACCTGCTTGATGGGACTATATATGTGACACTTTTGGTTTAAAATGTTTTACCCATCATTTTTTAATTGTAAATGTTATATTATGGTTCACGGAACAGTTAGTTGTATGAAATACATATATAGATGCATATACTATTGTAAATTATCATTTTCTTTTATTTCCTTCCTTTTATTTTATGCAAGTATAAAAATATTTATAACGTTATAATTTCAAATTCGAAAAAAAAAATTGCGAAAATCTCACATATTCAAATAAAAATGTTTTCTAAATTATGAGCGTCACACCTTGGAGACTACTGGAGTTGGTACTGTCAAAATAAAAATGTATGATGGTATTGTTCAAAGGGTACGACATGTGAAGGACTTAAAGAAGAATTTATTGTCCATGGGGCAATTAGATGACCTCAGGTGTAACATTCGTGTTGAAGGTGTGATCTTGAAGGTTGTGAGGGGGAGTTTGGTCGTCATGAAAGCAAAGAAGATCATGGCGAATCTCTATGTGCTGTTTGGAGATACGTTGGAAGAAGCAGATGCAATAGTTAGGGCATCCAGTCAAGAAGAAGTGGTGGACATGTGACATCGTAGACTTGGTCATATATTAGAACGTGGTCTGAAGATCCTTGCGGACCGTAATCTCTTACATGGGCTTAAAGAAGTAGATTTACCCTTTTGTGAGCATTGTGTGACAAACAAGCACCATAGGTTGAGTTTGCTAGAGTGACAACCAAAAGTAAACATAGATTGGACTTGATTCACTCTTATGTGTGGGAATCGCCAGTGTTATCCCGCGGAGGAGCAAAATATTTTGTGTCATTCATTGATGATTACTCTAGGAGATTGTGGGTGTACCCCATCAAGAGGAAGTCGAATGTGTTTTCACAGTTCAAGGAATCTAAAGCACAAGTGGAACTTGAAATTGGTGAAAAAGTTAAGGGCTTGAGGACAAATAACAGAGGAGAATATGTAAACAGAGATTTTTTAGCATTTTGCAAGCAAGAGGGTATTATCAAACAATTTTCTGTTCCACATACACCTCAGCAGAATGGTGTGGCAGAGCGGATGAATATAATTCTTCTAGAAAGAGTAAGAGGTATGTTGCCAACAATAAGAGTAGCCAAGTCTTTTTGGGCAAAAGTAGTTAAAAATTCTTATGACGTGATAAATCGGTTACCGTCAACAACGATTGGTTTGGATACATCGATGGAGATATGGAGTGGTAAACTAGTTGATTATTCATCCTTACGTATATTTGGTTGTCCTGTGTACGTGATGTACAATTCTCAAGAAAGAACAAAATTGAATCCAAAATCCAAGAAATGCTGACAATGTGAAAGGGTATCGCTTGTGGGATCCCACTACCCACAAGGTTATTGTTAGTAAGGATGTAGTCTTTGCAAAAAATGAACTACAAAGTGAGCGGACAAATGACAGCTCTATAAAGGACAATGTTATAGTACAAATAGAGAAGAAGCCTTCAGGTGACTCTACTAAGTCAGAAGAAGAGCACCAAGAACAAGAGCCGAATGAGGTTGGAAATGGAGAACTCCAACGATCAACACGAGAAAGAATCAAACCATCTTGGCATTCACAATATGTGATGGAAATCCATGATACGTAGAAACAAGACATGGAATCTTGTGGAACTTCCAAAAGGTCGAAAAGTCATCGGTTGCAAATGGGTCTATAAGATCAAGCGAGATGGAAATGATCAAGTGGAAAGATATTGTGCTAGATTGGTGGTAAAGGGATATGCTTAGAAAGAAAGGATTGACTTCAAAGAGATATTCTCACTAGTTTTTAGATTGACATCTATCAGAGTTGTTCTGGCTATGTGTGCTGCATTTGATTTACATCTTGAGCAATTAGATATAAAGATTGTTTTTCTTCATGGAGAACTTGAAGAAGAAATTTATATGCTCCAACCAAAAGGCCTTAAAGAAAAAGAAAACTTGGTTTGTAGGTTGACTAAATCTCTATATGGTTTAAAGCAAGCACCCAGATGTTGGTATAAGATATTTTATCCTTCATTGTTAGTCTTGGATACAACAGACTAAGTTCAGACCATTGTACCTATTACAATAGGTTTGGTGAGAATGATTTTGTCATTTTGCTATTGTTTGTGGATGACATGTTGGTTGTAGGCCCCAACAAAGATTGAATCCAGGAATTGAAGGCACAATTGACTAGGGAGTTTGATATGAAGGACTTGGGACCAGCAAACAAGATTTTAGAGATGTAAATTCATCGAGACAGAAAAGGTAGGAAGGTTTGGCTTTCTCAGAAGAATTACTTACTGAAAATCTTGCGGCGCTTCAACATGCAAGAGTGTAAGCCAATTTCCACCCCACTTCCTATCAGTTGTAAGTTATCCTCAAGTATGAGTCATAGCAATGAAGCGGAGAGGATGGAAATGTCTCGAGTACCGTATGCATCAATAGTGGGAAGTCTTATGTATGCCATGATTTGTCCAAGACTAGACATTGCACAAGTAGTGGGAGTGGTTAGTAGATTCATGGGAAATCTTGGTGGAGAGCACTGGAATGTTGTTAAGAGGATCCTTAGATACATTAAAGGTTCCTTAGGTGTTGCATTTTGTTATGGAGGATCAGAACTAGTTGTCAAAGTCTATGTTGATTCAGATTTTGCAAGTGATCTTGATAAAAGGAGATCTACTATTGGGTATGTGTTCACACTTGCAGGAGGGGCACTAAGTTGGTTATCCAAGTTGCATGATGTTGTAGCTCTATCTATACAGAAGCCAAGTACATGGCTGCCACCCATGCATGTAAGGAAGCTATTTGGATTGAAAGGATAATGAAGGAATTCGGGTACAAGCAACAACAAATTGTTTTGTATTGTTACAGTCAGACTGCCTTGCACATTGTAAGGAATCCAACCTTTCATTCCAAGACGAAACACATAGGAGTAAGATATCATTTTGTTCGATAAGTAGTGGAAGAAGGAATGTGGATATGCAAAAGATTCACACAGAAGAGAACCGAGCAGATGTCATGACAAAGTCGGTTAATGCTAACAAGTTTTTATGTAGTCGATCTTCCTGTGGCATATCAGAAACATAAGCGACATGGATGGTAGATAATAAAGCATGGTGTGAAGATTTGATTAATTTAATCAAAATCTTCAAGTGGGAGATTGTGAAAAGAGAAGTCCCACATCGGGGGAATGTTACTTGGGTGCTTGCTCTTCCCTACTCTATAAGGAGCACGGTATTTTCTTTGCAACTCACCCCAATCACTTCCTTTTCTTTTCTATTGCTACAGTGCTTGAGAGAAAAAAGTAAAAGAGGAAAATTAGTTCTTCCTTTAAGGTTTTCTTAGTAGTTTTTTTCTTTCCTTTGTTTCAAGAGAGGGTGTTGTTGTTTCCTCCTTGAATTTAGAGAGAGAGAGTGTGATTGTAATTTCTTTTCCAATAGTGAAATTACATTATTGTCTATTGTCATTGTTTTCTGATCTTTATTTTAGTTGTGTGTGCTTATGCTATTCTCTGATACCCAACATCGTCATCTAATCCTTGAAAGTTCCTTTCATCCTTTCTCCACTGGAATGAGTCTGTCTTCGTTTTTGTTTCCTCCGATAAAGAAATTTGAGTTAGAATATCATTTATCATAATAGTCTTTTAGAAATTAGTCATGTCCCCCAACGACATCTTTATCCTTTAAACGAGCATACTCTATAATTTCCATTGATTCTGTTGTAGCGTCCATGGATGTTAGGGTGCCCACTAGTGCCACCACCTTCATGAAGCTCTCCCTACTCCAACGACAATGTAAGGGAATCCCCTTACATCTAATCCAAACCAATTTGTTACCAGAGAGCACTTCCGGCTTCCAATGACTAAAGGACTCAAACAACTAACCAATCTCTATTCGACGCAATAGCCTCGTTAATATTAGTCTCCTCTTCACTAGTCATCAATACAAGATTACCTTCGAGGTACCTTAATCTTATGCGGGAAAACCCTTCTAGGAAAAAATATTCATGAATGTTCTCCACTGAAAAATAGTCTCAGAGTCGCCCAACCATGCTCCTTTCCAGCCATTCCCTCCTTTCACACCTTACATTCATTCCCTGTCAATCTGAATCTCTAATAGATTTTATTGTGTCCTTCGCCTGAACATACTTTGGCCTATTGCCCACAACTGCATTGGTATATGTAAACTCCTTTTACTTTACTCTCTAAATAGACATTCTTTGTTCTTTCCTAACTACCTTCATCAGGAGTCTCCCTTTTCAAGTCTATTTGTAACCAATTTGCCGCTCATATTTGGGTAGGTTAACCAATAACTTCTTACTGTCAAAATATCAACACAAAAGTAAACATATTATAATATGACACGATGTTTGTAGAAAAACTTGATATTATTCTTCAGCAGCCTCCTTTTCTTAAATAGGTTGTAGAGCATATCTTTTACATTAATATGACAGATTCTTGGGAATATACAACTAAGAGAGGGATTACAGGAAATTTGCTGTTACAATAATAATCATCGAAGATTCCTAACAGTTAATCTATAAAAGATAATAAAATATATTTATGCATATTAACATCCCCCCTCAAATTGATGCTGGTAAGTTAACCAACAACAATTTGCTAACAAGAAACTGATGGCGCTGCCTAGTCATAGCTTTCATAAATATATCAGCAACTTGAAGATCTGTGGAGATGTAAGTGAGAGAGATAACATTACTGGTCAAGGCTTCCCTAATATAGTGACAATCCACTTCAATATGTTTGGTACGTTCATGGAATACAGGATTTGTAGCAATCTGAATAGCACTTGTATTATCAGCATGAAGAGGTGTAGGGTTAGGTTGTAAAAAACCAAGTTGCTCCAAAAGACTATGTAACCATACAACTTCAGCACAAGCATATGACATTGAACGATATTCAGCTTCAATAGAAGATTTAGAAACACGATCTTGCTTCTTACATTTCCAAGAAATTAAGGCACCACCAAGAAACATACACCAACATGTAGTAGACCTACGAGTATCTAGACAACCTGCCCAATCCTCATCACTGTATGCCATAAGCTTTAAGGATGAGTCTTTCGGAAAGAATAACCCATGTGTAGGTGATCCTATAAGATAGCGGATAATGTGACGAACAGCAACAAAATGAAGATGCCGAGGAGAAGACATAAATTGGCTGACTTGGTTAACAGCATATGAAATGTCAGGCCTAGTTGTTGTTAGGTATATAAGACTACCTACCAAACGCCGATAGAGAGTTGGATCTGACAAAAGATCTCCTTCATCTTTCCTGTATTTAACATTTACTTCCATAGGAGTATCAACTGGAGTAGCTCCATCTAAACCCGCAAAAATTGATCAAATCTAGAATATACTTTTGTTGGTTTAAAAAATACCATTGGATCGATCATGTACTTCCAATCCTAAAAATTATGTAAGTTGTCCAAGATCTTTCATGCGAAATGTTGCATGTAGTTCAGCTTGCAGCTTAGTAATTAGTCCATTATCAGTTCCCGAAATGATGAGATCATCCACATAAACCAAAATGAGAACTATACCCGTGGAAGACTTGTGAAAGAAGAGAGAATAATCATATTGACTCTGTGTGAAGGAGAACTTAAGGAGCGTAATACGAAACTTCTCAAACCATGCCCGAGGAGCCTGTTTAAGCCCATACAAAGAACGTTGTAATTTACAAACATCAGTAGAAGAAGAAGAAGTCATACTAGATGGAAGTTTCATGTAAATTTCTTCTTTGAGATCACCGTGAAGAAAAGCATTTTTTACATCCATTTGATGCAATGGCAGAGATTGAGAAGCAGCAATAGCGAGGATAGTTCGAACTATAGTCATCTTGACAACAGAAGCAAATGTCTCCTCATAATCAATGCCATATTCTTGCCTATTACCAAGAGCCACTAATCGAGCTTTGTAGCGATCCAAAGAACCATCAGAGTGAAGCTTAATGGAGAAAACCCATTTACTTCTAATAGGTTTCACTGTGGGAGGACAACACACAATGTCCCAAGTGTGATTTTCTTGTAGTGCCTGTAGTTCTCCTTCATTGCCTTTTTCCAACATTCATGTTCCATAGCCTGTGTATAACTAGAAGGAATAGAAATGGAAGACAAGGTAGTTGATAAAGATACAGGTGTAAAAAAAACCATACCAATCAGGGGGTTTATATAATCGAGTGGACCAACGAAGGGGTAAAACAAGATCTGGTGCAGGAGTAGTGACAGGATCTAGTGCAGGAGTAGTAACAGGATCTAGTGTAGGAGTAGTGACAGGATCTAGTGCAGGAGCAGTGACAGGATCTAGTGCAGGAGCAGTGACAGGATCTGGTGCAGGAGCAGTAACAGGATCTAGTGCAGGAGCAGTGACAGGATCAAGAGTAGGGGCAGAATCATGAAGGGTACCAGAAGGATGGTGACGACGTATTTCCACAACCTGTGAAGAATCTGAAAAATGTGGCATAAAAGATAAAGAGGAAGATGATGGTGCAACATATGATGAAAAGAAATATTGATTTTCAAAGAAAACCATATTCTTGGAAACTCTAATGCGACGGGCATGAAGATCATAACAAACATACCCTTTTTTAGTAAGAGCATATCCTAGAAAAGCACACTTAACAGATTGGGCAGTTAGTTTATTACGTTCATGAATAGGAAGATGAACAAAACAAATACAACCAAAAATACGAAGAGCAAAGTATGAAGGTGAATGCCCAAACATCTTAAAAAAAGGAGAAACATTATGTAGGGTAGGAGAAGGTAACCTATTTATTAAGTGAACAGCAGTAGAAAGTGCTTCACACCAAAAATGAGGAGGAACATATGATTCAAGTATAAGAGTGTGTACAACATCAAGAAGATGACAGTTCTTTCTTTCAACAACACCATTTTGTGGTGGTGTGGAAGGACAAGAACGTTGAGATATGATCCCCTCATTTTGAAGAAAACTCTGAAGTTCATTAGACATATATTCTCCTCCAGAATCCGATCTTAAGACTTTTATGTGAGTAGAAAATTGAGTCTTAATAAAGGATACAAAAGATTTAAAAATAGAGAAAACTTCTGCCTTAGAGCGACGAAAATATACCCAAGCAAATCTATTATAGTCATCTATGAAAGTAACAAAATACTTATAACCCGCATGAGAAACAACAGGTGAAATCTCCCAGACATCACTATGAATAATATCAAAACAATGATTTGCACGGGATGCATTATGTGGAAATGGTAAATTTTTACTTTTACCAAGTTTACATGTAGAACAATCAAAAGAAACAGAAGAATTTTTACTACCCAAGGAACCAGATTTGAACAAGGTACTAAGTACTTGAAAATTTGGATGACCTAAACGATTATGCCATATTTTATTCATTTGTCTATCATCAATGCAAACGTGAGAAATTAAAGAAAAAATATGACAATTTGTGGAAGGAGATAAGCATAATGGAAAGAGTCGTCCCACTTTAAGTCCCTTCAGGATGATCTTCCCGGACACTTGATCCTGCACAACACAACCAGAACGAGAAAATTGGACATTACAATTATGATCAACTAATTGGCCAACAGATATAAAATTTGTGGAGAGACTGGGAGACACAATAACATTAGTCAAAGAAGAAGAAATATCACCAATAGCACTAATAGGCAAAGAGTTCCCATCAGCAGTGTGAATTTGTTGATTACCATCATAATTTTTCACATTGGATAAAGACATAGAAAAATTTGTCATATGGTTAGATGCTCCAAAATCAAGATACCAAGGTTGATAAGAAAAGTGAGGGTTACCTAAGAGACCAAAGGCAGAAAAAACAGACATAATAATTTGTTGTACCATTTCAGGGGTAAGTGTGTTTGCAGGAGGTGTAGGAACAGAAGTTGAATCAGGCAATGTAGGAAGACTAGAAGCATCAACAAAGGTGTGATACGCAGTTTTGTGCTTCTTTTCAAGACGAATTGGACAAGTTGTGATATGATGTCCTTGAAGTTTGCAGTAATTACAGAACTTTTGTGGATAATTCTTGACAACATGACCAAATCCTTTGCAACTGTAGCATTGGACAGAACGCATATCTCTAGTCTTATTCTTTCTTTGTGCTACATAGGCCACATGAACAAGAGCATTCAAGTTGGTATTATGCTCCATGGCTGCATGTGTTGCTATGCGTTGTTCCTCTCGAAGAAGTTCACTCAAGCAAGCATCCAAAGTTGGCACTGGGTCTCGGTTCATCAGATTAGAACGAGTGACTTCAAATTCAGATCGCAACTTCATCAAAAATTGATCTCTCTTACTAGTCTCATGCACTGTTTGGATAGCCGAGAGGGCTGCACCAGAAATACCATTATAAATAATATTTGAATATTCAGCCTAAAGATTCTGAAAACTAGAAAAATATTCCTCAATTGATAGACTTCCTTGTGTGAAATTAGCCATCTCATACTCCAATTGAAATCTCCGAGCTGCATTGACTTGATGATAAACCTTTTTCAAATAATCCCACATATCCTTAGCAGTATTATAAGGCCTAAGATTAAGAATAAATTGAGATTCAACAGAGCTAAGTATCCAAGTCATGATTTGGGCATCTTTGGTTTCCCTTTTTTCCAAATTCACTTGATCTGTAGGTGCTGGAAGTGTGTCATCAATATGACCCCATAATTCTTTTCCTTTGACAAAATAGTTTAAATTGATATTCCCAAGCAGAATAATTTTTGTCATTAAATCAAATTCTCAGAAGCAAAACCTGATTGCAAACCCTGTGTTTACTCCAGATCACCCAGAAAAATTCCAAGGCACAAGACCAAAATACAACTGAACCACCAAAAAGAACCACCAAAGGGAACCACCAAAAGGAACCACCAAAAGGAACTACCAAAGGGAACCACCAAAAGGAACCACCAAAGGGTTGAATGACAAATAGTGTCAAGACAAATTTTATTGCCTTACACAACTCTAATCACCAACCTAGCTCTAGATACCATGTCAAAATATTAAGACAAAAATAAACATATTATAATATGACACAATGTTTGTAGAAAAGTTTGATATTATTCTTCAGCAGCCTCCTTTTCTTAAATAGGTGGTAGCATATCTTTTACATTAATATATTAATAGGACAGATTCTTAGGAATATATAATTAAGAGAGAGATTACAAGAGATTTGCTGTTACAATAATAATTATTGAAAATTCCTAATAATTAATCTATTAAAGATAATAAAATATATTTATACATATTAACATTTACTCACAATCCAATTTTGGTTCAAACTTTTTTCCATTGCTGCAGGATTAACAACATTAACATTACATAATTTAACAAGTCCATATAATTATCCTTATATATTCTTTTTCTTAGCAATGAAAACTTCTTACACTTGTTCCGTCTTTACAAGATTTTACTTATATCACTCTCATCAAATACTTCTGAAAAATAGAAAAATATAATAGTATTCATTTTTTATTACCTCTGCCAACCCTCAGGTAAGATTTGTATTTTTTTTTCTTTAAATTTGATTGATTAGCTTAATTCACAAAGACTCACACACTCATGACACTCTCTTCTAACTCTCTCCATATTCCTTCTCACCCTCACGTAGTTAAAAAGTAAAAGATAAACCAGAACATAAATTCACCTTTCCAATTTCTTTTTCAATTTACTTTTATATCTACACATTTCCAATCATTTGCAAACAGTATAACACATCCTTCATACATTAATCACGTTGAATATGTGTGTGAGCATTTTAATATTTTAAGAATATAAATAATTACATTCTTCTTAACACATACACACTTAAAATCACCATTTTAAGCCGACGCGTGCACGTCTAGAATATAATTATCACTTTCCACTATTTTTCCACACTTTAAAACTTAATAAAATTAAATAATTTAATAAATACTTTACACCAATGACATAGTTAAAAAAAAAAAAATTATCCTTACAATATTAATAGCTTCAATCGGTTAAAAAAATAAAAATATATCCTTACAATATTAATAGTTTGAATTCATCGGAAGTATTGGGTTTATTTTCTTTGCCCTTCAAAATTTTCAATCCTCATTTACTTAATCTTATATTTCTATTTGTGAGCATTAATTACCTTAAGATTGAATCTGTCAATATAATTTAGAGACTAGACTAAACTATATTTTTTTTGTTCTCCCTACTAATTTTAATAAATGAATTTTTTATATATTAAAAAATTTATATATTTTTTAATAATTTTCTGTATACTCTTCTGAGATTTAATAAAAATTATTGTAAGAAAAGATATTAGGCCATGAACAGGAGCTTAAAAATCTGTGGAATTGTAACAAAGGGTGCCAGCTTTTCCCAACTATATAAAGCTTCTTTTTCTTTATTCTCCTTGCTGGGCCACATTACCAACTATATATACTCCTTGTTGTTTCATCAAGATGCTGTAAAAACCCCTTTGAAGTCTTTGAAGATTGTGATCATGACTCATTTGCTGACACTGTTTTTTGCAGTGGAAATGATATTAGTGAGTGGTTTCAGTTTGGGAGCAAGTGGCTTGAACATGAATTACTACTTGTTGAGATGCCCTTTGGTTGAACTTATTGTTAAGAACACTGTCAACAGAGCTCTGCAGGATGATCCCACCCTAGCAGCAGGGCTTGTTAGAATGCACTTCCATGACTGTTTCATAGAGGTCCATTTTCTCTCTCTCTCTCTTATACTCAAAAATCATTCACTCACTTACTAGAAATTATTTTGTAGTCAGAAAGTATATACTCTGGGATAATCTATATATGATGAGTAAACTATATTCTATCATAACTCTTTATTTGCATTAATATATATTAATTTGGATTACAAAACACTATGATCTTGAATCATGTAATAATTTTGGCTTTTGTACTTTTTATTCAAAAATTACCTAAAAGGGTTAAGTTGACTCATTTTTATTTTTTTGAGTCAAGTCGTGCTTTCAAAGTACGACTTTATTCGATAGAAGTCGTACTTCATAACACGACTTTAAATTTTTTAATTTTTTTTTTGAAAATACACTGAAGTCGCTTTTTTTTAAAATAATTAAAGAAGTCATGCTATCAAACACGACTTCACCCTTCTTTTTATTATTTAATAATTAAATAAGTTTTGCTGTTTTGCTATCAACATGATTTCACTTTTTTTAAAAAAAAATTTAAGATAAATTTTATAATTTGTGTAAAAAATAAAATTAATGATTAATGTATTTAATTATTATTTGTAAAAATTGTTATGATTATATAAAATATCCATGTTGAATTCATTTTGTATTATTTTATTTTTAATTAATTTATTTATCTTTAATCTCATCCTTTTCAATTTTTTCCAATAATAAATTAAATAGATTAATCATAACTAAAAATGATGAGTTAACAAAATTTAAATCTTAACTAAATAAATACAAAAATATAGGTAAATTTAAAAAAAAATTACAAAATTAATACGACTTCTTTATTAAAAAAAATGAAATCGTGTTTGATAGCACGATTTCTTCAAAAAAAATTTCTTTAAAAAAAAAAGGTGAAGTCGTGCTTGATAACACGACTTCTTTAATTATTTAAAAAAAAAAAGTAAAGTCGTACTTGATAGCACAACTTCAGTGTATTTTCGAAAAAAAAATTAAAAAATGCAAAATCGTGTTATAAAGCACGACTTCTACATAATGAAGTTGTACTTTGAAAGTACGATTTGACCCAAAAAAATAAAAATGGATCAACTTAACTCTTTTAGGTAATTTTTGAATAAAAATTCTCCTTTTAAGTACAAAAGCTAATAATTTCTCTACATTTACATAGATGCAGCAAAGTGGTCAAAAATTGGTTCGAGATGCAATATAAAAGTTAACATTTGTGTCTTCACTTAGCAGTTTAAACATTTGAGATGTTGATTCATGACACAATATTGGAGTCTATGTGACTTGGCAGTCTAACTATATACTTATCTACTCATTTTTTTAATTTTTAATAAAAAAAATGTTAAAAAAATTTTATATTGACTAAAAATGAGGTCGAATTATAATATATAAGTGAGATGTAAATTTTTTAAACTGATTTTAGGAGTGAATTAGATACTAATAATTATTTTTTACATAATATCAAAATCTGATTAACAAAATTATTAAATTTAAATTAGACTACTGACTAATATATCCTGATAAATACAGTTCATTAACTTATCTTATTATTCATAAATACAGTTCATTAACTTATCTTATTATTCACAAATGGTTTATTGTTGTCTACTAGGGATGTGATGGCTCAGTTCTGATTGACTCCACTAAGGAAAACACAGCTGAAAAAGATTCACCAGCAAATTTGAGTTTGAGAGGCTATGAAGTAATAGATGATATCAAGGAAGAGCTTGAAAAACAATGCCCAGGAGTGGTTTCATGTGCTGACATTCTTGCTATGGCTGCCAGAGATGCAGTTTTCTTTGTAAGCCCACACTACTACACTTTTTTTTTTGTGTGTACCTAATTTTTCATTTTTTTTTTCTAAAATTAATGAATTTAATTTTAATACATTGTGGTATGAATAAACATATGTCTGTTTGTGTTTTTAAAAAATTATTATAAAAAAAAAAAAAAAACAGAAAACTATTTTTTAAAGAGGTAACTTAGATTTTTTTTTTTTAATTTTTCTTTTTCAAAATTTTAGATTAATATATACAAATATTTTATTAAAGTTTTTTTTTTCTCAAAAGAATTTTTTAACAAACATATCTATAATTAGAACTCATTTTATATATAGTTTTTAAAGTAATTAAAAAAAAAAAGAGAGATTAATTTTTATATGCTATCATACACGGTTAACTGATTAAAATTATCTTATAGTTTTGAAAATAATTATTCAAAATTTAGAATTTTTTTTCTTTCGACAATCATAATTAAATAATAGGATAAAATATTTTAGAGCATTTATTCTAATTAAATTGTTAATTGCAATTAACTAGTACTAATTCATCTATCAGTTAATATTACAGTCGTCAATTAGATTTTTCATTAGAAATAAGTTGTTCTGAATATTTTTCACTTTTAATATAGGTATAAGAATGTTAGAGTCTATGTTTAGTTAGTGAAAAAAAAAATTACAAATTATTGCTTTAAACATTGAAAATGATATCATAGTGTGTTATATAATTGATTTATGATTCATTAATAAATATATTTTTGTGTATATGTTTGTTGGAATTACCCAACAATAAAAAAGATATTACTAATGAATGTCTGATATTGTAATGAATGTACGAAATGTGCAGGCAGGGGGTCCTGTATATGACATACCAAAAGGAAGAAAGGATGGAACAAGGTCCAAAATTGAGGATACTATCAATCTTCCAGCACCCATTTTCAATGCTTCTCAGCTCATCATGGTGTTTGGGCAACATGGGTTTTCTGCAAAAGACATGGTGGCTCTCTCAGGTAACATGATATGCCTATGTTTTTCCTACTTTCATTGTGTTCAATAATTGAGAATAGTGACCTAACTGTACATGCCATGTGTTAAATACTACATTCTGACACTTTTCCAAATTGGTAACACTAATTAAAGTATCAGAACATGCATGGTTAATGGTTTTGATGAAAAAAGCAATTATAAATTAGTGGATTTTGATGAAAAAACAATTATAAATGAGTGGATATGGAGTAATTACGAGTAACTTCCTTCTAACTGATTTAAAAAATGAGGTTCACATTTTATTTATATATTATAATTCGATTTTATTAAGTCGAGAAGTTATTCTCAACGTGATCGATTAATAGGTGACTCAATTGTTGAAAAATCTCACATTGACTAAAAATGAGACCGAACTAAAAATGAAACTGAAGTATAATATATAAATAAGGTATAAACCTTACCTTCTGAATTAGTTTTGGAAAACTTATCAGATCATGTAAAAGAGAACCATAATCTAGACCCAATAATTTTGTTAACCAAATTTTGATATCATGTAAAAACTGATTATCAGTGTCTAACCTCTAAAACTAATTTAAAAAATAAAACTTATTTTTAGTTAATGTGAAATTTTTTCAATAAGATAATGAATCAAAGAAATTGATTAATTAATTTACTTTTTTGATTGTGTAGGAGCTCACACATTAGGAGTGGCAAGGTGTTCTTCATTCAAGCGGAGACTGACCCCAGTGGATCCATCCTTGGACTCACAATTTGCAAAGACACTCTCAAAGACATGCAGTGCTGGTGACACTGCAGAGCAACCCTTTGATTCCACGAGGAACGATTTCGACAACCTATACTTCAACGCTCTGGTCTCAAACAACGGTGTTCTCACGTCAGACCAAACTTTGTACACTGCCCCACAAACCAAGAACATTGTGAACTCTTATGCAATGAACCAGGCCTTGTTCTTCTTCGATTTTCAACAGGCAATGGTGAAGATGAGCACGCTCGATGTCAAAGAAGGGTCCAAAGGGGAAGTACGAAAAAATTGCCATAAAATAAACTGAATTTTGTTGTGGGTTTTGGTTCCATGGAGGAGGAAGGGTTTGATGTTCAATTGATTTGCATAGTGAAAGCATATGTTCTGTACGTCTTTATCATAAATAATGTGAACGATATAAAAAGTATGTTGTTTAACACTTTTTTATTATGACTAATCCTAATCCAATTATTCATCGGTTTTGGTTAGTGTATCTATTAATTGTATATTAATTATATTTTGATATTTAAGTTAATATAAATATTTATGAATCTTATTTGATAAATTATTTTAAAATTTTTTTAAATTTTGTTTAATAAATAAATAAATTTAAATAATAATTATTTCGACTTAATTGATAATTTTTTATATTAAATAATTAGTTACATTATTATTATTCTATTATTCTGATCAACTATTTTAGAATTTTTTTAACTTTTTTTTAATAAATAAATAAATTTAAATAATGATTATTTTGATTTAATTGATAATTTTTTATATTAAATAATAAGTTACATTATAACTGTATCTATTTATGTGTATTATTACTATCATTATATAATTATTAAATGTAATTTTTTTAGAATAATATTTTTTAAGGTTATGATTTCTATATTTTATAAAATTTATAATTTTGTTTCTTCTTTTATTTTTAATTTTTATTTTTTTTTTAATTATTTATGATTTTAATAAAAAGTTTTTGAGATAGATTTCTTAATATCTAAACCAGAATATTCAGAACAGTTGTTTTAAATTGTTGAATGTAAATTTATTTATAGAATTTTCCAATTGTAAGAAAAGAGAAATCTAGAGGAGAGAGAAAGAGAAAAGTGGAGGAGAGAGAAAGAGAGAGAAACGGAAGAGAGAGAAAGAAAATAAAAACAGAGTATGGTATACGTTGTATTATTGCATGATAATACACTGGAAAAGGATCACGTATATATACATGCATTTGACAGTTATAATAAAAGAAAACCAAAATGAAAACTGTATTTTAATAACTGTATTTTAACACTCCCCGTTAAACATATGGTGGTATAACATTCACCATAAGTTTATGTCGAAATTCAATAAATTTTGCACCGGATAAAGGTTTAGTAAGAATATCCGCAACTTGGAACTTTCCAGGAAGATGAATGACTTGTGCTTCTTGTTTCTGTATTTTGTCGCGAACGAAATGAAGATCAAGTTCAAAGTGCTTGGTACGTGAGTGCATGAGAGGATTAGCGGTGAGAAGAACGGCTCCTTGATTATCATAATAAATTTGAGATTTTCCAAAGGGTATACGAAGTTCAGTAAGAAGCGACTTGATCCAGGTGATTTCAGTTAAGACAGCAGCGATGCTTCTGTACTCAGATTCCGTGGAGCTTCGGGAAACCACCTTCTACTTCTTGGATGACCATGAGACAATGTTTTTGCCAAGATAGACACAATATCCAGTGGTGGATTTTCTATCATCGGGATCGGAACCCCAATCTGCATCGCAAAACCCTTGTATGAGAAATTGAGAACATGGTTTTATGCAAATACCATGTTGAGCTGTGCCACAGAGATATCGTAAAATTCTTTTGACAACTTTGAGATGATGTTCTTATGGGTTGTGCATATATTGGCACACTTTGTTAATAGCAAAGGAGATATCAGGCCTGGTTATAGTGATATATTGGAGCCCGCCAACGATGGTTCTATATAGAGTAGGGTTATCTAGGGCTGTGGAACCATCCGTGGTGAGATGAGGAGAACTAACCATAGGTGTAGGTTGGGGTTTGGCCTGGAGCTTTTTAGCTTTGTCTAACAGTTCCCGAATATATTTTGTTTGAGACAGTTGTAGACTTCCATCTTTGCACCAAGTGGTTTTGATGCCAAGGAAATAATGAAGCGACCCGAGGTCTTTTAAGGCAAATATCTTATTTAGTTGGGAGATGAGATTTTGAATATCTTCATGACAACTACCCGTGATGATTATGTCATCGACATAGACAAGGACGAACATGGTGGCTTTGCTGGTGAATCGAACAAACAAAGAAGAGTCACTAATGAGAGAGTGAAAACCCATAGTGGATAAGGTGTTGCTCAACTTATGAAACCATGCACGTGGGGCTTGTTTGAGGCCATAAAGCGCTTTGTTAAGTTTGCAAACCTTGTTGGTACTACCAGAGACGAAACCTGGAGGTTGCTGCATGAAAACAGTTTCAGTGAGGTTGCCATGAAGGAAAGCGTTGTTTATATCTACCTGATGAATGGCCCACTTGAACGATATGGCTATGGACAGGACGATGCGGATGGTAGTTGGTTTGATTACCGGGCTAAACGTTTCAGCATAATCAATTCCTTCCGTTTGGTGAAACCCCTTAGCAACCAACCTAGCTTTATGACGTTGAAAACTTCCATCAGCATTGAACTTGTTTTTGTAAACCCATTTGCACCCTATGGCGTTAGCTCCTGGAGGAAGATTAGTGATGGTCTAAGTGTTGTTATGAAGGAGAGCATTATACTCGTTTTGCATGGCATCACGCCATTCGTGGTGTAGGGAAGCTTCCTTGAATCTGCTGGGTTCAGGAAGATGAGTGTTAGAGGAATTAGCAAGATAGAGTTTTGGTTTGTAAATACCTGATTTGCCACGTGTAATCATGGGGTGGACATTGGTCGGATTGTTATCGTTCATGGGAGGACGTTCATCTGATGAAGTGGTTGGAGTGGGGGCAGGAGAATTAGTGGGAGAGGTGGTGGTGTTTGAAGGAGAAGGAGGGTCAGTCAGAGTCTGATTGGTTGTGGAAGGACTGATTATAGTTAAAGGCAGACTGTGGAGGGAATTTGATGAGGAAGGAGGTGACAATTGTGTGAAGGGGTTGTCATTCTGGGCATAGGGAAAGTGATTTTCATTGAACTTGACATGTCTTGAAATATAGATTTTCCCAGATGGAGTAAGGCAGATGTAACCGTGGTGTTTGTTGCTATATCCAAGGAATAAGCAAATATCAGATTTAAAATCAAATTTGTGTCTGTTGTATGGCCGTAGAAGTGGATAGCAAGCACACCCAAAAATCTTTAAAAAATTGTAATCAGGCTGCTTTTTGAACAATGTCTCAAAGGGACTGGAATTCTGGAGAACCAAGGTTGGAAGAATATTGATTATAGTAACAGCAGTTTCGAACGCCTGTCCCCAGAATTTTAATGGCAAGGAGGCATTGGCAAGAAGACTTAGACCTATATCTGTGATGTGACGATGCTTCCTTTCAACTGTTCCGTTTTGCTCATGAGTGTGAGGGCATATTAGGCGATGCTGAATCCCATTTTGGAGAAGGTATATGCTGAATTTGATAAACTCCTTGGCATTGTCAGTTTGTAACGCTTTCAGTTTGGTGTCAAGTTGATTCTCTGCAAGTTGTTTGAACTGCAGAAATGTGCTAAAGGCCTGCGATTTTGAGGTTAACAAAAAAAATCCAACAAAATTTGGAATAAGCATCTATAAATGAAATATAGTAATAAGCACCACTGGTGGAGGGAATGGGAGTAGGTCCCCATATATCACTATATATTAACTCAAGAGGTTTGGTATAAACAGATTTAGAAGAAAGAAAAGGAAGCTGCTTGGCTTTTCCAATGATACAAGATTTACAGAAGACGTTTTTATCATTACAGGGAATATGACAGGTTTTCATAATATTTTTAACAATTGGAATTGAAGCATGTCCTAGCCGAGAGTGCCACAATTGAAGTTTGTTAATAGAAGACGTTGCATGCATAGTTGTAGCAGTGCCTATTTTTTGGAATGAAGGGAAAACATAGATGCCATCTTTAAGTGTTCCTTGAAGAACCGTCTCCTGTGTATCCTGGTTTTTAACATTGCACTTGTTAGGGAAAAATTCAAAGTAAACATGGTTATCTTTGGCAAATTGAGAAACACTAAGAAGGTTCTTTGTAATTAATGGAACATGAAGTAATTTGTTGAGAAAATGAGAAAGAATTTTTTGTTAGTGTGTGCAGTGGAGAAAGAAGCTGAACCAATGTGTTTGATATTCAAACCTGTCCCATTACCAATCCTGACATTATCAGAACCAGTATAGGTTGATTTAAGGGAGAGATTCGAGGAATCATGGGTTATGTGATGAGAGGCTCCACTGTCTGGGTACTAGAGGGGATCAACAACAGTTGAAGGAGTGCCAAGAATGGAATCAGTGTTGTCTTGATTAATCTGCGTATGGTGAGCTTGAGCGCTGCCACGATAATCTTGACTATATCTATGCCAGCAATTGGTGGCTGTGTGGCCAATTTTGTTGCAGATCTGGCATTGGTGTTTCTGACTATTTGTTCTTTGATAATTTCCATTTTTGAAGAAGCTCTTATTTGTTGAAGACGTTCTGGTGTCTTTGTTGGAGTAATTATTTCTGAAATTGCGATTTCCTTCTTTGTTGGTGTTTCTGATATAGGTTTGATTAACCTGAGGAGATTCTTGATCAACAGTTCTATATTTGACTAACCGTTCT
>BDMB01000242.1:20838-47277 GCA_016859785.1 Macrotyloma uniflorum
AAAAGTCTTGGTCTGGTCGAAAAATTATGGTTCGGTCGAAATCCACTTTTGGTGCGGTCGGGAGTCAAAACTAGTGTTGTCTGACGATTCAGCTTCGGTCGAGACTCATTTCTGGTGCGACCGAAAAATTCTTATACGGTTAGATTTCATATTTGGTGTGGTCAGATCTCATTTTTGGGGCGGTCGAAAAATTATGGTTCGATCGTATTCCATTTGTGGTGCGGTCGGGAGTAAAATCTAGTACTGTCGGGAGTCAAATCTGGGGCAGTCGAAAGATTCTGGTTCGGTCGAAATCAAATTCTGGTGCAGTCGGGAGTAAAATGTTGTGCGGCCGGGTGATTCTGGTCCGGTCGGAATTCATTTCTGGTGCAGTCGAAAAATCTTGTTTCGTCGAAAATTTTGGTGCCGTCGAAAAATTGTGGCCGGGAAGAAAAGTCTTGGTCCGGTCGAAAATTTATGGTCCGGTCGAAAAATTTTGGTTTTGTTGAAATCAAATTCTAGTGCGCTTGGGAGTCAAATGTGGTGCGGTCGGGAGATTTTGGTCCGGTCGAAATTCATTTCTGTTTTGGTGCGGTCGAAAAATTATGGCCCGGTCGAAAATTTTTGGTTTGGTCGAAATCAAATACTGGTGTGCTTGGGAGACAAATGTGGTGCGGTCGGGAAATTCTCTTCCGGTCGGAATTCATTTCTTTTGCAGTCAGAACTCATTTCTTGTGCGGTCGAAAAATCTTGGTTCGGTCGAAAAATTTTGATGCGGTTGAAAAGTTTTGGCCTGGTGGAAGAGTGTTGGTCCAGTCGAAAAATTATGTTTCGGTCGAACTCCACTTTTGGTGCGGTCGGGAGTCAAAACTAGTGTGGTCTAAAGATTCTAGTTCGGTCGTGACTCATTTCTAGTGCGACCGGAAAATTCTGATGCGGTCAGATTTCATATCTGGTGCTGTCAGATCTCATTTCTGGTGTGGTTGAAAAATTATGGTTCGGTCGTAATACATTTGTGGTGCGGTCGGAAGATTCTAGTTCGGTCGAAATCAAATTCTGGTGCTGTCGGGAGTCAAATGTGGTGCGGTCGGGAGATTCTGGTCTGGTCGCAATTCATTTCTGGTCCGATCAGAATATTCTGGTGCGGTCAAAACTCATTTCTGGTGCGTTCGAAAAGTTTTGGTTCGATCGAAAAATTTTGGTGCGGTCGAAATATTTTGGCCGGGTCGAAATGTCTTGGTCCGGTCGAAATCAAATTCTGGTGCGCTTGGGAGTCAAATGTGTTGTGGTTGGGAGATTTTGGTCCGGTCGGAATTCATTTCTGTTGCGATCAGAATATTCTGTTGCGGTCCAAACTCATTTTTGGTGAGGTCGAAAAATCTTGGATCGATCGAAAAATTTTGGTGCGGTCGAAAAAGTTTGGCCGGGTCGGAAATTCTTGGTTCGGTCGAAAAATTATGGTCCGGTCGAAAATTTTTGGTTTGGTTCAAATCAAATACAGGTGCGTTTGAAGTCAAATGTGGTGCGGTTGGGAGATTCTTGTCTTGACGGAATTCGTTTCTGTTGCGGTCAGAACTCATTTCTAGTGCGTACAAAAAATCTTGGTTTGGTCGAAAAATTTTGGTGCGGTCGAAAAATGTTGGCCTGGTCGAAAAATTATGGTTTGGTCGAAATCCACATTTGGTGCGGTCGGGAGTCAAAACTTGTGTTGTCTAAAGATTCTGGTTCGGTCGTGACATATTTCTAGTGCGACCGGAAAATTCTGATGCGGTCAGATTTCATATCTGGAGCAGTCAGATCTCATTTCTCGTGCGGTCGAAAAATTATGGTTCGGTCTCATGCATTTGTGGTGCGGTCGGGAGTTAAATCTGGTGCGGTCAGAAGATTCTAGTTCGGTCGAAATCAAATTCTGGTGCTGTCGGGAGTCAAATGTGGTGCGGTCGGGAGATTCTGGTCTGGTCGCAATTCATTTCTGGTCCGATCAGAATATTCTGGTGCGGTCAAAACTCATTTCTGGTGCGTTCGAAAAGTTTTGGTTCGATCGAAAAATTTTGGTGCGGTCGAAATATTTTGGCCGGGTCGAAATGTCTTGGTCCGGTCGAAATCAAATTCTGGTGCGCTTGGGAGTCAAATGTGTTGTGGTTGGGAGATTTTGGTCCGGTCGGAATTCATTTCTGTTGCGATCAGAATATTCTGTTGCGGTCCAAACTCATTTTTGGTGAGGTCGAAAAATCTTGGATCGATCGAAAAATTTTGGTGCGGTCGAAAAAGTTTGGCCGGGTCGGAAATTCTTGGTTCGGTCGAAAAATTATGGTCCGGTCGAAAATTTTTGGTTTGGTTCAAATCAAATACAGGTGCGTTTGAAGTCAAATGTGGTGCGGTTGGGAGATTCTTGTCTTGACGGAATTCGTTTCTGTTGCGGTCAGAACTCATTTCTAGTGCGTACAAAAAATCTTGGTTTGGTCGAAAAATTTTGGTGCGGTCGAAAAATGTTGGCCTGGTCGAAAAATTATGGTTTGGTCGAAATCCACATTTGGTGCGGTCGGGAGTCAAAACTTGTGTTGTCTAAAGATTCTGGTTCGGTCGTGACATATTTCTAGTGCGACCGGAAAATTCTGATGCGGTCAGATTTCATATCTGGAGCAGTCAGATCTCATTTCTCGTGCGGTCGAAAAATTATGGTTCGGTCTCATGCATTTGTGGTGCGGTCGGGAGTTAAATCTGGTGCGGTCAGAAGATTCTAGTTCGGTCAAAATCAAATTCTGGTGCTGTCGGGAGTCAAATGTGGTGCGGTCGGGAGATTCTGGTCTGGTCGGAATTCATTTCTGGTGCGATCAGAATATTCTGGTGCGGTCAAAACTCATTTCTGGTGAGGTAAAAAAATCTTGGTTCGGTCGAAAAATTTTGGTGCGGTCGAAATAGTTTGGCCGGGCCGAAAAGTCTTGGTCTGGTAAAAAATAATGGTCCGATCGAAAAATTTTGGTTTAGTCGAAATCAAATTATGGTGCGCTTGGGAGTCAAATGTGGTGCGGGCGGGAGATTCTTGTCTGGTTGGAATTCATTTCTGTTACGGTCAGAACTCATTTCTAGTGCAGTCCAAAAATCATGGTTTGGTCGAAAAATTTTGATGCAGTCGAAAATTTTTGGCCCGGTTGAAAAGTGTTGGTCTAGTCGAAAAATTATGTTTCGGTCGAAATCCACTTTTGGTGCAGTCGGGAGTCAAAACTATTGTGGTCTAAAGATTCTGGTTCGGTCGTCACTCATTTTTGGTGCAATTGGAAAATTCTAATGCTGTCAGATTTCATATCCGGTGCGGTCATATCACATTTCTGGTACGGTCGAAAAATTATGATTCGGTCGTAATCCATTTGTGGTGCGGTCAGAAGATACTACTTCAGTCGAAATCAAATTCTGGTGCTTTCGGGAGTCAAATCGGGAGATTCTGGTCTGCTCGGAATTCATTTCTGGTGCGATCAGAATATTCTGGTGCGGTTAAAACTCATTTCTGGTGCGTTCGAAAAGTCTTCGTTCGGTCGAAAAATTTTGGTGCGGTCAAAAAATTTTGGCCAGGTCGAAATGTCTTGGTTCGGTCGAAAAATTTTTGTTTGGCCGAAATCAAATTCTGGTGCTCTTGGGAGTCAAATGTGGTGCAGTCAGGAGATTCTGGTCCGGTCAGAATTCATTTCTGTTGCGATCAGAATATTCTGGTGCGGTCAAAACTCATTTCAAGTAAGGTCAAAAAATCTTGGTTCGGTCCAAAAATTATGGTGCGGTCGAAAAAGTTTGGCCGAGTCAAAAGGTCTAGGTTCGGTCGAAAAATTATGGTCCGGTCGAAAATTTTTGGTTTGGTCGAAATCATATTCTGGTGCGCTTGGGACTCAAATGTGGTGCGGTGGGGAGATTCTTGTCTAGACGGAATTCGTTTCTGTTGCGGTCGGAAGTCATTTCTAGTGTGGTCGAAAAATCATGGTTCGGTCGAAGAAATTTGGTGAGGTCGAAAAATTTTTGGCCAGGTCGAAAAGTCTTGGCCCGATCGAAAAATTATGGTTCGGTCGAAATCCACTTTTCGTGCGGTCGGGAGTCAAAACTAGTGTTGTCTAAAGATTCTGGTTCGGTCGTGACTCATTTCTTGTGCGACAGGAAAATTCTGATGCAGTCAGATTTCATATCTGGTGCAGTCAGATCTCATTTCTGGTGCAGTCAAAAAATTATGGTTCGATCGTAATACATTTGTGGTGCGGTCGGGAGAAAAATCTGGTGCGGTCAGAAGTTTCTAGTTCGGTCGAAATCAAATTCGGGTGCTGTCGGGAGTCAAATGTGGTGCGGTCGGGTGATTCTGGTATGGTCGGAATTCATTTCTAGTGCGATCAGAATATTTTAGTGCGGTCAAAACTCAATTCTGGTGCGTTCGAAAAGTCTTGGTTCGGTCGAAAAATTTTGGTGCGGTCGAAAAATTTTGGTCGGGTCGAAATGTTTGGGTCCGGTCGAAATCAAATTCTGGTGCGCTTGGGAGTCAAATGTGGTGCGGTCCGGGGATTCTGATCCTGTCAGAATTCATTTCTGTTGCGATCAGAATATTCTGGTGCGGTCAAAACTCATTTCTGGTGAGGTCGAAAAATCTTGGTCCGATCGAAAAATTATAGTTCGGTCAAAATCCACTTTTGGTGCGGTCGGGAGTCCAAACTAGTGTGCACTGAAGATTCTGGTTCAATCGTGACTCATTTCTGCTACAACCGGAAAATTCTGATGCGATCAGATTTCATATCTGGTGCGATCAGATCTCATTTCTTGTGGGATCGAAAAATTATGGTTCGGTCGTTTGGGAGTCAAATGTGGTGCGGTCGGGAGATTCTGGTGTGGTCGGAATTCATTTCTGTTGCGGTCAGAACTCATTTCTAGTGCGGTCGAAATATCTTAGTTCGGTCGAACAATTTTGGTGCGGTCAAAAAATTTTGGCCCAGTCGAAAAGTCTTGGTCTGGTCGAAAAATTTTGGTTCGGTCAAAATCCAGTTTTGTTGCGGTCGGGAGTCAAAGCAAGTGTGGTCTAAAGATTCTGGTTCGGTCGTGACTCATTTCTGGTGCGACCGGAAAATTCTGATGCGGTTAGATTTCATTTCTGGTGCGGTCGAAAAATTATGATCCGATCGTAATCCATTTGTGATGCGGTCAGGAATCAAATCTGGTGCGGTCGAAATCAAATTCTGGTGCTATCGGGAGTTAAATGTGGTGTAGTCAGGAGATATTGGTCTGGTCGGAATTCATTTCTGGTGCGATTAGAATATTCTGGTGCGGTCAAAACTCATTTCTTGTGCGGTCGAAAGATCCTGGTTCGGTGGAAAAATTTTGGTGCGGTCGAAAAATTTTGGTCAGGTCAAAAAGTCTTGGTCCGGTCAAAAAATTATGGTTCGGTCGAAAAATTATGGTCTGGTCAAAAAATTATGGTCAGGTCGATAAATAATAGTTCAGTCGGGAATCAAATTTGGTGCAGTCGGAAGATTCTACTTTGCCCGAAATCAAATTCTGGTGCTGTCGGGAGTTAAATGTGGTGCGGTCGGGAGACTCTGGTCTGGTCAGAATATTCTCGTGCGTTTAAAACTCATTTCTGGTGCGGTCGAAAAATCTTAGTTCGGTCGAAAAATTTTGGTGCTGTCGAAAAATTTTGGTCGGGTCGAAAAGTCTTGTTTCGATCAAAAAATTATGGTGCGGTCGAAAAATTTTGGTTTGGTCAAAATCAAATTATGGTGTGTTTGGGAGTCAAATGTGGTGCAGTCGAGAGATTCTAGTCTGGTCGGAATTCATTTCTGTTGCGGTCAGAACTCATTTCTAATGTGGTCGAAAAGTCTTGGTCCTGTCGAAAAATTTTGGTGCAGTCGAAAAATTTTGGCCCGGTCAAAAAGTCTTGGTCCGATCGGGAGTCAAAACTAGTTTGGTCTGAAGATTCTGGTTCGGTCGTGACTCATTTCTAATGCGACCGAAAAATTCTGATGCGGTCAGATTTCATATCTGGTGCGGTCAGATCTCATTTCTGGTGCGGTCGAAAAATTATGGTTCAGTCATAATCTATTTTTGGTGTGGTCGGGAGTCAAATCTGGAGCGGTTGGAAGAGTCTAGTTCGGTCGAAATCAAATTCTAGTGCTGTCGGGAGTTAAATTTGGTGCGGTCGGGAGATTCTGGTCTGGTCGGAATTCATTTCTGGCGCGATCAGAATATTTTGGTGCGGTCAAAACTCATTTCTGGTGCGTTCAAAAAAATCTTGGTTCAGTCGAAAAATTTTGGTGCGTTCGAAAAATTTTGGCCGGGTCAAAATGTCTTGTTCCGGTCCACAAATTATGGTCCGGTCGAAAAATTTTGGTTTGGTCGAAATCAAATTCTGGTGCGCTTTGGAGTCAAATGTGGTGCGGTCGGGAGATTCTGGTCCGATCGGAATTCATTTCTGTTGCGGTCAGAACACATTTCTAGTGCGATCGAAAAATCTTGGTCCGGTCGAAAATTATAGTTCGATCGAAATCCACTTTTGGTGCGGTCGAGAGACAAATTTAGTGTGGTCTGAAGATTCTGGTTCGGTCGTGACTCATTTCTAGTGCGACCGGAAAATTCTGATGCGTCAGATTTCATATCTGGTGCGGTTAGATCACATTTCTGGTGCGGTCGAAAAATTATGGTTCGTTCGTCATCCATTTGTGGTGCGGTTGGGAGTCAAATCTGGTGCGGTTGGAAGATTCTAGTTCGGTCGAAATCAAATTCTGGTGCTGTCAGGAGTCAAATGTGGTGCGGTCGGTAGATTCTGGTCTGGTCGGAATTCATTTCTGGTGCGATCAGAATATTCTGGTGCGGTCAAAACTCATTTTCTGGTGAGGTTGAAAAGTCTTGGTCTGGTCGAAAAATTATTGTCCGGTCGAAAAATTTTGGTTTGGTCGAAATCAAATTATGGTGCGCTTGGGAGTCAAATGTGGTGCGGTCGGGAGATTCTTGTCTACTCGGAATTCATTTCTGTGTCGGTCAGAACTCATTTCTAGTGCGGTCGAAGAATCATGGTTCGATTGAAAAATTTTGGTGCGGTCGAAAAATTTGGCCCGGTCGAATAGTCTTGGTCCGGTCAAAAAATTATGGTTCGGTCGAAATCCACTTTTGGTGCTGTCGGGAGTCAAAACGAGTGTGGTCTAAAGATTCTTGTTCGGTCGTTACTCATTTCTGGTGCCACCGAAAAATTCTAATGTGTCTCAAATTTCATATCAGGTGCGGTCAGATCTCATTTCTGGTGCGGTCGAAAAATTATGATTCAGTCATAAACCATTTGAGGTGCGGTCGGGAGTCAAAACTGGTGCGGTCAGAAGATTCTAGTTCGGTTGAAATCAAATTCTGGTGCTGTCGGGAGCCAAATGTGGTGCAGTCGGGAGATTATGGTCTTGTCGGAATTCATTTCTGGTGCGATCAGAATATTCTGGTGCGTTCAAAACTCATTTTCTGGTGAGGTCGAAAAATCTTGGTTCGTTGGAAAAATTTTGGTGCGGTCGAAAAAGTTTGGCTGGGTTAGAAAAGTCTTGGACCGGTCGAAAAATTATGGTTCAGTCGAAAAGTCTTGGTCTGGTCGAAAAATTATGGTTCGGTCGATATCCACTTTTGCTGCGGTCGGGAGTTAAAACTAGTAAGGTCTAAAGATTATTGTGCGATCGTGACTCATTTCTGGTGCGACCGAAAAATTCTAATGCATCTCAAATTTAATATCCGGTGCGGTCATATCTCATTTCTGGTGGGGTCGAAAAATTATGGTTCGGTCGTAATCCATTTGTGGTGCGGTCGTGAGTCAAATCTGGTGCGGTCGGAAGATTTTAGTTCGGTCGAAATCAAATTCTAGTGCTGTCGGGAGTCAAATGTGGTGCGGTCAGAAGATTCTGGTCTGGTCGGAATTCATTTCTGTTGCGGTCAAAACTCATTTCTAGTGCGGTTCAAAAATCTTGGTTCGGTCGAAAAATTTTGGTGCGGTCGAAATATTTTGGCCCGGTCGAAAAGTCATGGTACAATCAAAAAATTATGGTTCCGTCGAAATCCACTTTCGGTAACGTCGGGAGTCAAAACTAGTGTGTTCTGAATATTCTTGTTCGGTCAGGACTCATTTCTGGTGCGACCGAAAAATTCTCATGCGGTCAGATTTCATATATGGTGCGGTAAGATCTCATTTCTGGTGCAGTGAAAAAATTATGGTTCGGACGTAATCCATTTGTGGTGCGGTCGGGAGTCAAATCTGGTGCGGTCGGAAGATTTTAGTTCGGTCGAAATCAAATTCTAGTGCTGTCGGGAGTCAAATGTGGTGCGGTCAGAAGATTCTGGTCTGGTCGGAATTCATTTCTGTTGCGGTCAAAACTCATTTCTAGTGCGGTTCAAAAATCTTGGTTCGGTCGAAAAATTTTGGTGCGGTCGAAATATTTTGGCCCGGTCGAAAAGTCATGGTACAATCAAAAAATTATGGTTCCGTCGAAATCCACTTTCGGTAACGTCGGGAGTCAAAACTAGTGTGTTCTGAATATTCTTGTTCGGTCAGGACTCATTTCTGGTGCGACCGAAAAATTCTCATGCGGTCAGATTTCATATATGGTGCGGTAAGATCTCATTTCTGGTGCAGTGAAAAAATTATGGTTCGGACGTAATCCATTTGTGGTGCGGTCGGGAGTCAAATCTGGTGCGGTCGGAAGATTCTAGTTTGGTCGAAATCAAAATCTGGTGCTGTCAGGAGTGAAATGTGGTGCGGNATTTTGGTGCGGTCGAAAAATTTTGGCCCGGTCGATAAGTCTTGGTCCGGTCAAAAGATTATGGTTCGGTCGAAATCAACTTTTGGTGCTGTCGGGAGTCAAAACTAGTGTGGTCTAAAGATTCTTGTTCGGTCGTTACTCATTTCTAGTGCGACCGAAAAATTCTAATGTGTCTCAAATTTCATATCCGGTGCGGTCAGATCTCATTTCTGGTGCGGTCGAAAAATTATGATTCGGTCGGGAGTCAAATTTGGTGCAGTCGGAAGATTCTAGTTCGGTCGAAATCAAATTCTGGTGTTGTCGGGAGTCAAATGTGGTGCGGTCGGTAGATTCTGGTCTGGTCGGAATTCATTTCTGGTGCGATCAGAATATTCTTGTGCGGTCAAAACTCATTTTCTGGTGAGGTTGAAAAATCTTGGTTCGGTCGAAAATATTTGGTGCGGTCGAAAAAGTTTGGCTGGGTCGAAAAGTCTTGGTCCGGTCGAAAAATTTTGGTTTGGTCGAAATCAAATTATGGTGCGCTTGGGAGTCAAATGTGGTGCGGTCGGGAGATTCTTATCTACTCAGAATTCATTTCTGTGTCGGTCAGAACTCATTTCTAGTGCAGTCGAAGAATCATGGTTCGATTGAAAAATTTTGGTGCGGTCGAAAAATTTGGCCCGGTCGAATAGTCTTGGTCCGGTCAAAAAATTATGGTTCGGTCGAAATCCACTTTTGGTGCTGTCGGGAGTCAAAACGAGTGTGGTCTAAAGATTCTTGTTCGGTCGTTACTCATTTCTGGTGCGACCGAAAAATTCTAATGTGTCTCAAATTTCATATCCGGTGCGGTCAGATCTCATTTCTGGTGCGGTCGAAAAATTATGATTCGGTCATAAACCATTTGAGGTGCGGTCGGGAGTCAAATCTGGTGCGGTCGGAAGATTCTAGTTCGATCGAAATCAAATTCTGGTGCTGTCGGGAGTCAAATGTGGTGAGGTCGGGAGATTCTGGTCTGGTCGGAATTCATTTCTGGTGCGATCAGAATATTCTGGTGCGTTCAAAACTCATTTTCTGGTGAGGTCGAAAAATCTTGGTTCGTTGGAAAAATTTTGGTGGAATCGAAAAAGTTTGGTCGGGTCGAAAAGCCTTGGTCTGGTCGAAAAATTATGGTTCGGTCGAAATCCACTTTTGCTGCAGTCGGGAGTCAAAACTAGTGTGGTCTAAAGATTATTGTTCGATCGTGACTCATTTTTGGTGCGACCGAAAAATTCTAATGCGTCTCAAATTTCATATCCGGTGCGGTCATATCTCATTTCTGGTGCGGTCGAAAAATTATGGTTCGGTCGTAATCCATTTGTGGTGCGGTCGTGAGTCAAATCTGCTGCGGTCGGAAGATTCTAGTTCGGTCGAAATCAAATTCTGGTGTTGTCGGGAGTCAAATGTGGTGCGGTAGGAATTCATTTTTGTTGCGGTCAAAACTCATTTCTAGTGCGGTTCAAAAATCTTGGTTCGGTCGAAAAATTTTGGTGCGGTCGAAATATTTTGGCCCGGTCGAAAAGTCATGGTACAATCAAAAAATTATGGTTCCGTCGAAATCCACTTTCGGTAACGTCGGGAGTCAAAACTAGTGTGTTCTGAATATTCTTGTTCGGTCAGGACTCATTTCTGGTGCGACCGAAAAATTCTCATGCGGTCAGATTTCATATATGGTGCGGTAAGATCTCATTTCTGGTGCAGTGAAAAAATTATGGTTCGGACGTAATCCATTTGTGGTGCGGTCGGGAGTCAAATCTGGTGCGGTCGGAAGATTCTAGTTTGGTCGAAATCAAAATCTGGTGCTGTCAGGAGTGAAATGTGGTGCGGTCGGGAGATTCTGGTCTAGTCGGAATTCATTTCTGGTGCGATCAGAATATTCTGGTGCGGTCAAAACTCATTTCTTGTTCGGTCGAAAAATTTTAGTGCGGTCGAAAAAGTTTTGGTCGAAAAGTCTTGGTCCGGTCGAAAAATTATGGCCTGGTCGACAAATTTTCGTTCGGTTGAAATCAAATTCTAGTGCGCTTGGGAGTCAAATGTGGTGCGGTCGGAAGATTCTGGTCCGATCGTAATTCATTTCTATTGCGGTCAGAACTCATTTCTAGTGCGGTAGAAAAATCTTGGTTCGATCAAAAATTTTTGGTGAAGTCGAAAAGTTTTGGTCCGGTCGAAACGTCTTGGTTCGGTCGAAAAATTATGGTTCGCTTGAAATCCACTTTTGGTGCGGTCGGGAGTCAAAACTAGTGTGGTCTGAATATTCTGGTTCGGTCGTGACTCATTTCTGGTGAGACCAGAAAATTATGATGCGGTCAGATTTCATATCCGGTGCGGTCAGATCTCATTTCTGGTGCGATCGAAAAATTATGATTCGGTCGGGAGTCAAATCTGGTGCGGTCGGAAGATTCTAGTTCGGTCGAAATCAAATTCTGGTGCTGTCGGGAGTCAAATGAGGTGCGGTCGGTAGATTCTGGTCTAGTCGGAATTCATTTCTGGTGCGATCAGAATATTCTTGTGCGGTCAAAACTCATTTTCTGGTGAGGTTGAAAACTCTTGGTTCGGTCGAAAAAATTTGGTGCGGTCGAAAAAGTTTGGCCGGGTCGAAAACTCTTGGTCCGGTCGAAAAATTATTGTCCGGTCGAAAAATTTTGGTTTGGTCGAAATCGAATTATGGTGCGCTTGGGAGTCAAATGTGGTGCGGTCGGGAGATTTTTATCTACTCGAAATTCATTTCTGTGTCGGTCAAAACTCATTTCTAGTGCGGTCGAAGAATCATGGTTCGATTTAAAAATTTTGGTGTGGTCGAAAAATTTTGGCCCGGTCGAAAAGTCTTGGTCCGGTCAAAAGATTATGGTTCGGTCGAAATCCACTTTTGGTGCTGTCGGGAGTCAAAACTAGTGTGGTCTAAAGATTCTTGTTCGGTCGTTACTCATTTCTAGTGCGACCGAAAAATTCTAATGTGTCTCAAATTTCATATCCGGTGCGGTCAGATCTCATTTCTGGTGCGGTCGAAAAATTATGATTCGGTCAAAAACCATTTGAGGTGCGGTCGGGAGTCAAATCTGGTGCGGTCGGAAGATTCTAGTTCGATCGAAATCAAATTCTGGTGCTGTCGGGAGTCAAATGTGGTGCGGTCGGGAGATTTTGGTCTGGTCGGAATTCATTTCTTGTGCGATCTGAATATTCAGGTGCGGTCAAAACTCATTTTCTGGTGAGGTCGAAAAATTTTGGTGCGGTCGAAAAAGTTTGATCGGGTCGAAAAGTCTTGGTCCTGTCGAAATCAAATTCTGGTGCGCTTGGGAGTCAAATGTGGTGCGGTCGGGAGATTCTTTTCCGGTCGGAATTGATTTCTGTTGCGATCGAAGAATCATGGTTCGGTTGAAAAATTTTGGCCTAGTCGAAAAGTGTTGGTCTGTTCGAAAAATTATGGTTCGGTCGAAATCCACTTTTGGTGCGGTCGGGAGTCAAAACTAGTGTGGTCTAAAGATTCTTGTTCGATCGTGACTCATTTCTGGTGCGACCGGAAAATTCTGATGCGATCAAATTTCATATCCGGTGCGGTCATATCTCATTTCTGGTGCGGTCGAAAAATTATGGTTCGGTCGTAAACCATTTGTGGTGCGGTCGTGAGTCATATCTGGTGCAGTCGGAAGATTCTAGTTCGGTCGAAATCAAATTCTGGTGCTGTCGGGTGTCAAATGTGCTGCGGGCGGGAGATTCTGGTGTGGTCGAAATTCATTTCGGGTGCGGCCAAAACTCATTTTCGGGTGAGGTCGAAAAATCTTGGTTCGGTCGAAAAATTTTGGTGCGGTTGAAAAAGTTTGGTCGGGTCGGAAAGTCTTGGTGCGGACGAAAAATTATTGTCCGATCAAAAAATTTTGGTTTGGTCGAAATCAAATTCTGGTGTGCTTGGGAGTCAAATGTGGTGCGGTCGCGAGATTCTTGTCTGCTCGGAATTCATTTCCGTTGCGGTCAGAACTCATTTCTAGTGCGGTCAAAGAATCATCGTTGGTTGAAAAATTTTGGTGCGTCGAAAAATTTTGGCCTAGTCGAAAAGTCTTGGTCTGGTCGAAAAGTTATGGTTCGGTCAAAATCCACTTTTGGTGCGGTCGGGAATCAAAACTAGTGTGGTCTAAAGATTCTTGTTCGATCGTGAATCATTTCTGGTGCGACCGAAAAATTCTGATGCGTTTCAATTTTCATATCCGGTGCGGTCATATCTCATTTCTGGTGCGGTCGAAAAATTATGGTTTAGTCGTAATCCATTTGTGGTGCGGTCGTGAGTCAAATCTGGTGCAGTCGGAAGATTCTAGTTCGTTGGAAATAAAATTCTGGTGCTGTCGGTAGTCTAATGTGGTGCGGTCGGATGATTTTGGTCCGGTCGGAATTCATTTCTATTGCGGTCAAAACTCATTTCTAGTGCTGTTGAAAAATCTTGGTTCGGTCGAAAAATTTTGGTGCAGTCGAAAAATTTTGGCCCGGTCGAAAAGTCTTGGTACAATCGAAAAATTATGGTTCGGTCGAAATCCACTTTCAGTAACGTCGGGAGTCAAAACTAGTGTGTTCTGAAGATTCTGGTTCGATCAGGACTCATTTTTGGTGCGACCGAAAAATTCTGATGCAGTCATATTTCATATCCGGTGCGGTCAGATCTCATTTCCGGTGCGGTCGAAAATCTATGATTCGGTCGTAAACTATTTTTGGTGCGGTCGAGAGTCAAATTTGTTGCGGTCGAAAGATTCTAGTTTGGTCGAAATCAAATTCTGGTGTTGTCGGGTGTCAAATGTGCTGCGGTCGGGAGATTCTGGTGTGGTCGGAATTCATTTCTGGTGCGGCCAAAACTCATTTTCGGGTGAGGTCGAAAAATCTTGGTTCGGTCGAAAAATTTTGGTGCGGTCGAAAAAGATTAGCCAGGCCGAAAAGTCGTTGTCCGGTCGAAAAATTATTGTCCCGATCGAAAAAATTTTGTTTGGTCGAAATCAAATTCTGCTGCGCTTGGGAGTCAAATATGGTGCGGTCGCGAGATCCTCTTCTGCTCGGAATTCATTTCCGTTGCGGTCAGAACTCATTTCTAGTGCGGTCGAAGAATCATGGTTCGGTGGAAAATTTTGGCCCGGTCGAAAGTCTTGGTCTGGTCGAAAAATTATGGTTCGGTCGAAATCCACTTTTGGTGCGGTCGGGAGTCAAAACTAGTGTGGTCGAAAGATTCTTGTTCGATCGTGACTCATTTCTGGTGCGACCAAAAAATCCTGATGCGTTTCAAATTTCATATCCGGTGCGGTCATATCTCATTTCTGGTGCGGTCGAAAAATTATGGTTTGATCGTAATCCATTTTGCGGTGCGGTCATTAGTCAAATCTGGTGCAGTCAGAAGATTCAAGTACGGTCGAAATCAAATTCTGGTGCTGTCGGGAGTCTAATGTGGTGCGGTCGGATGATTCTGGTCCGGTCGGAATTCATTTCTGTTGCGGTCAAAACTCATTTCTAGTGCGGTCGAAAAATTTCGGCCCGGTCGAAAAGTCTTGGTACAATCGAAAAATTATGGTTCGATCGAAATCCACTTTCGGTAACATCGGGAGCCAAAACTAGTGTGTTCTGAAGATTCTGGTTCGATCACGACTCATTTTTGGTGCGACCGAAAAATTCTGATGCGGTCATATTTCATATCCGGTGCGGTCAGATCTCATTTCTGGTGCCGTCGAAAAATTATGATTCGGTCGTAAACCATTTGTGGTGCGGTCGGGAGTTAAATCTGGTGCGGTCGAAAGATTCTAGTTCGGGCGAAATCAAATTCTCGTGCTGTCGGGTGTCAAATGTGCTGCGGTCGGGAGATTCTGGTGTGGTCGGAATTCATTTCTGGTGTGGTCAAAACTCATTTTCTGGTGAGGTCGAAAAATCTTGGTTCGGCCGAAAAATTTTGGTGCAGTCGAAAAAGTTGTGCCGGGTCGAAAAGTCTTGGTCCAGTCGAAAAATTATTGTCCTATCGAAAACTTTGGTTTGGTCGAAATCAAATTCTGGTGCGCTTGGGAGTCAAATGTGCTGCGGTCGCGAGATTCTTGTCTGCTCGGAATTCATTTCTGTTGGGGTCAGAACTCATTTCTAGTGCGGTCGAAGAATCGTGGTTCGGTCGAAAAATTTTGGGGCGTCGAAAAATTTTGGTGTGGTCAAAACTCATTTCTAGTGCGGTCGAAGATTCTGGTTCGGTCAGGACTCATTTTTGGTGCGACCGAAAAATTCTGATGCGGTCATCTTTCATATCCGGTGTGGTCAGATCTCATTTCTGGTGCGGTCGAAAAATTATGATTCGGTCGTAAACCATTTGTGGTGCGGTCGGAAGATTCTAGTTTGATCGAAATCAAATTCTGGTGCTGTCGGGTGTCAAATGTGCTGTAGTCGGGAGATTCTGGTGTAGTCGGAATTCATTTCTGGTGCGGTCAAAACTCATTTTCTGGTCAAGTCGAAAAATCTTGGTTCAGCCAAAAAATTTTGGTGCGGTCGAAAAAGTTTGGCCGGGTCGAAAAGTCTTTGTCCGGTCGAAAAATTATTGTCCGATCGAAAAATTTTGGTTTGGTCGAAATCAAATTCCGGTGCGCTTGGGAGTCAAATGTGGCGCGGTCGCGAGATTCTTGTCTGCTCGGAATTCATTTCTGTTACGGTCAGAACTCATTTCTAGTGCGGTCGAAGAATCATGGTTCGGTTCAAAAATTTTGGTGCGTTGAAAAATTTTGGCCCGGTCAGAAAGTCTTGGTCTGGTCGAAAAATTATGGTTCGGTCGAAATCCACTTTTGGTGCGGTCGGGAGTAAAAACTAGTGTGGTCTAAAGATTCTTGTTCGATCGTGACTCATTTCTTGTGCGACCGAAAAATTCTGATGCGTTTCAAATTTCATATCCGGTGCGGTCATATCTCATTTCTAGTGCGGTCGAAAAATCATGGTTCGGTCGTAATCCATTTGTGGTGCGGTCGTGAGTCAAATTTGGTGCAGTCGGAAGATTCTAGTTCGGTCGAAATCAAATTCTGGTGCTGTTGGGAGTAAAATGTGGTGCAGTCGGAAGATTCTGGTCCGGTCGGAATTCATTTCTGTTGCGGTCAAAACTCATTTCTAGTGCGGTTGAAAAATCTTGGTTCGGTCGAAAAATTTTGGTGCGGTCGAAAAATTTCGGCCCGGTCGAAAAGTCTTGGTACAATCGAAAAATTATGGTTCTGTCGAAATCCACTTTCGGTAACGTCGGGAGTCTAAACTAGTGTGTTCTGAAGATTTTGGTTCGGTTAGGACTCATTTTTGGTGCGACAGAAAAATTCTGATGCGGTAATATTTCATATCCGGTGCGGTCAGATCACATTTCTGGTGCGGTCGAAAAATTATGATTCGGTTGTAAACCATTTGTGGTGCGGTCGGGAGTCAAATCTGGTGCGGTCGAAAGATTCTAGTTTGGTCGAAATCAAATTCTAGTGCTGTCGGGTGTCAAATGTGCTGCGGTCGGGAGATTCTGGTGTGGTCAGAATTCATTTCTGGTGCGGTCAAAACTCATTTTCTGGTGAGGTCGAAAAATCTTGGTTCAGCCGAAAAATTTTGGTGCTGTCTAAAAAGTTTGGCTAGGTCGAAAAGTCTTGGTCCGGTCGAAAAATTATTGCCCGATCGAAAATTTTTTGTTTGGTCGAAATCAAATTCTAGTGCGCGTGGGAGTCAAATGTGGTGCGTTCGCGAGATTCTTGTCTGCTCGAAATTCATTTCTGTTGCGGTCAGAACTCATTTCTAGTGCGGTCGAAGAATCATGGTTCGGTTCAAAAATTTTGGTGTGTCGAAAAATTTTGGCCCGGTCAGAAAGTCTTGGTCTGGTTGAAAAATTATGGTTCGGTCGAAATCCACTTTTGTTGCGGTCGGGAGTAAAAACTAGTGTGGTCTAAAGATTCTAGTTTGATCGTGACTCATTTCTTGTGCGACCGAAAAATTCTGATGCGTTTCATATTTCATATCCGGTGCGGTCATATCTCATTTCTAGTGCGGTCGAAAAATCATGGTTCGGTCGTAATCCATTTGTGGTGCGGTCGTGAGTCAATTCTGGTGCTGTCGGGAGTCAAATGTGGTGCGGTCGGAGGATTTGGTCCGGTAGGAATTTATTTCCGTTGCGGTCAAAACTCATTTCTAGTGCGGTTGAAAAATCTTGGTTCGGTCGAAAAATTTTGGTGCGATCGAAAAATTTCGGCTCGGTCGAAAAGTCTTGGTACAATCGAAAAATTATGGTTCGATCGAAATCCACTTTCGGTAACGTCGGGAGTCAAAACTAGTGTGTTCTGAAGATTCTGGTTCGGTCAGGACTCACCTTTGGTGCAACCGAAAAATTCTGATGCGGTCATATTTCATATCCGGTGCGGTCAGATCTCATTTCTGGTGCGGTCGGGAGATTCTGGTGTTGTCGGGTGTCAAATGTGCTGCGGTCGGGAGATTCTGGTGTTATCGGAATTCATTTCTGGTGTGGTCAAAACTCATTTTCTGGTGAGGTCGAAAAATCTTGGTTCGGCCGAAAAATTTTGGTGCGGTCGAAAAAGTTGTGCCGGGTCGAAAAGTCTTGGTCCGGTCGAAAAATTATTGTCCTATCGAAAAACTTTGGTTTGGTCGAAATCAAATTCTGGTGCGCTTGGGAGTCAAATGTGCTGCGGTCGCGAGATTCTTGTTTGCTCGGAATTCATTTCTGTTGGGGTCAGAACTCATTTCTAGTGCGGTCGAAGAATCGTGGTTCGGTCGAAAAATTTTGGGGCGTCGTAAAATTTTGGTGCGGTCAAAACTCATTTCTAGTGCGGTCGAAGATTCTGGTTCGGTCAGGACTCATTTTTGGTGCGACCGAAAAATTCTGATGCGGTCATATTTCATATCCGGTGCGGTCAGATCTCATTTCTGGTGCGGTCGAAAAATTATCATTCGGTCGTAAACCATTTGTGGTGCGGTCGGAAGATTCTAGTTCGGTCGAAATCAAATTCTGGTGCTGTCGGGTGTCAAATGTGCTGCGGTCAAGAGATTCTGGTGTGGTCGGAATTCATTACTGGTGCGGTCAAAACTCATTTTCTGGTAAGGTCGAAAAATCTTGGTTCGCCCGAAAAATTTTGGTGCGGTCGAAAAAGTTTGGCCGGGTCGAAAAGTCTTGGTCCTGTTGAAAAATTATTGTCCGATCGAAAAATTTTGGTTTGGTCGAAATCAAATTCTGGTACGCTTGGGAGTCAAATGTGGTCCGGTCGCGAGATTCTTGTCTGCTCGGAATTCATTTCTGTTGCGGTCAGAACTCATTTCTAGTGCGGTCGAAGAATCATGGTTCGGTTCAAAAACTTTGGTGCGTCGAAAAATTTTGGCCCGGTCAGAAAGTCTTGGTCTGGTCGAAAAATTATGGTTCGGTCGAAATCCACTTTTGGTGCGGTCGGGAGTAAAAACTAGTGTGGTCTAAAGATTCTTGTTCGATCGTGACTCATTTCTTGTGCGACCGAAAAATTTTGATGCGTTTCAAATTTCATATCCGGTGCGGTCATGTCTCATTTCTAGTGCGGTCAAAAAATCATGGTTCGATCGTAATCCATTTGTGGTGCAGTCGTGAGTCAAATCTGGTGTAGTCGGAAGATTCTAGTTCGTTCGAAATCAAATTTTGGTGCTGTCGGGAGTCAAATGTGGTGCGGTCGGAAGATTCTGGTCCGGTAGCAATTTATTTCCGTTGCGGTCAAAACTCATTTCTAGTGCGGTTGAAAAATCTTGGTTCTGTCGAAAAATTTTGGTGCGGTCGGAAAATTTCGGCCCGGTCGAAAAGTCTTGGTACAATCGAAAAATTATGGTTCGGTCGAAATCCACTTTCCGTAACGTCGGGAGTCCAAACTAGTGTGTTCTGAAGATTCTTGTTCGATTGTGACTCATTTCTAGTGCGACCGAAAAATTCTGATGCGGTCATATTTCATATCCGGTGCGGTCAGATCTCATTTCTGGTGCGGTCGAAAAATTATGATTCGGTCGTAAACCATTTTTGGTGCGGTCGAGAGTCAAATGTGGTGCGATCGGAAGATTCTAGTTCGGTCGAAATCAAATTCTGGTGCTGTCGGGTGTCAAATGTGCTACGGTCAAGAGATTCTGGTGTGGTCGGAATTCATTTCTGGTGCGGTCAAAACTCATTTTCTGGTAAGGTCGAAAAATCTTGGTTCGCCCGAAAAATTTTGGTGCGGTCGAAAAAGTTTGGTCGGGTCGAAAAGTCTTGGTCCGGTCGAAAAATTATTGTCCGATCGAAAAATTGTGGTTTGGTCGAAATCAAATTCTGGTACGCTTGGGAGTCAAATGTGGTGCGGTCGCGAGATTCTTGTCTGCTCGGAATTCATTTCTGTTGCGGTCGAAGAATCATTGTTCGTTCAAAAAATTTTGGCCCGGTCGGAAAGTCTTGGTCTGGTGGAAAAATTATGGTTCGGTCGAAATCCACTTTTGGTGCGGTCGGGAGTCAAAACTAGTGTGGTCTAAAGATTCTTGTTCGATCGTGACTCATTTCTAGTGCGACCGAAAAATTCTGATGCGTGTCAAATTTCTTATCCGGTGCGGTCGAAAAATTATGGTTCGGTAGTAATCCATTTGTGGTGCGGTCGTGAGTCAAATCTGGTGCAGTCGGAAGATTCTAGTTTGTTCGAAATCAAATTTTGGTGCTGTCGGGAGTCCAGTGTGGTGCAGTCGGAAGATTTTGGTACGGTCGGAATTCATATCTGTTGCGGACAAAACTCATTTCTAGTGCGGTTGAAAAATCTTGGTTTGGACGAAAAATTTTGGTGCAGTCGAAAAATTTCGGCCCGGTCGAAAAGTCTTGGTACAATCAAAAAATTATGGTTCGGTCGAAATCCTCTTTCGGTAACGTCGGGAGTCAAAACTAGTGTGTTCTGAAGATTCTGGTTCGGTTAGGACTCATTTTTACCGTAAAATTCTGATGCGGTCATATTACATATCTGGTGCAGTCAGATCTCATTTCTGGTGCAGTCGAAAAATTATGATTCGGTCAGAAACCATTTGTGGTGCGGTCGGGAGTCAAATCTGGTGCGGTCGGAAGATTCTAGTTCGGTCGAAATCAAATTCTGGTGCTGTCGGGTGTCAAATGTGCTGTTGTCGGGAGATTCTGGTCCGGTCGGAATTCATTTCTGGTGCGGTCAAACCTCATTTTCTGGTAGGGTCAAAAAGTCTTGGTCCGGTCGAAAAATTATTGTCCGATCGAAAAATTTTGGTTTGGTCGAAATCAAATTCTGGTGCGCTTGGGAGTCAAATGTGGTGCGGTCGCGAGATTCTTGTATGCTCAGAATTCATTTCTGTTGCGGTCAGAACTCATTTCTAGTGCGGTCGTAGAATCATGGTTCGGTCGAAAAATTTTGGTGCGTCGAAAAATTTTGGCCCAGTCGGAAAGTCTTGGTCTGGTCGAAAAAATATGGTTCGGTCGAAATCCACTTTTGGTGCGGTCGGGAGTCAAAACTAGTGTAGTCTAAAGAATCTTGTTCGGTCAGGACTCATTTTTGGTGCGACCGAAAAATTCTAATGCGGTCATATTTCATATCCGGTGCGGTCAGATCTCATTTCTGGTGCGGTCGAAAAATTATGATTCGGTCGTAAACCATTTGTGGTGCAGTCGGGAGTCAAATCTGGTGCGGTCGGAAGATTCTAGTTCGGTCGAAATCAAATTCTGGTGCTGTCGGGTGTCAAATGTGCTGCGGTCAGGAGATTCTGGTGCGGTCGGAATTCATTTCTGGTGCGGCCAAAACTCATTTTCGGGTGAGGTCGAAAAATCATGGTTCGGCCGAAAAATTTTGGTGCATCGAAAAATTTGGGCCCGATCGGAAAGTCTTGGTCTGGTCGAAAAATTATGGTTCGGTCGAAATCCACTTTTGGTGCGGTCGGGAGTCAAAACTAGTGTGCTTTAAAGATTCTTGTTCGATCGTCACTCATTTCTGGTGCGACCAAAAAATTCTGATGCGTTTCAAATTTCATATCCGGTGCGGTCAGATCTCATTTCTGGTGCGGTCGAAAAATTATGGTTCGGTCGTAATCCATTTGCGGTGCGGTCGTGAGTAGAATCTGGTGCAGTCAGAAGATTCTAGTTCGGTCGAAATCAAATTCTGGTGCTGTCGGGAGTCAAATGTGGTGCGGTCGAAGATTCTGGTCCGGTCAGAATTCATTTCTGTTGCGGTCAAAACTCATTTCTAGTGCGGTTAAAAAATCTAGGTTCAGTCGAAAAATTTTGGTGCGGTCGAAAAATTTCGGTCCGGTCGAAAAGTCTTGGTACAATCGAAAAATTATGGTTCGGTCAAAATCCACTTTCGATAACGTCGGGAATCAAAACTAGTGTGTTCTGAAGATTTTGGTTCGGTCAGGACTCATTTTTGGTGCGACCGAAAAATTCTGATGCAGTCATATTTCATATCCGGTGCGGTCAGATCTCATTTCTAGTCCGGTTGAAAAATTATGATTCGGTCATAAACCATTTGTGGTGCGGTCGGGAGTCAAATCTGGTGCGGTCGGAAGATTCTAGTTCGGTCGAAATCAAATTCTGGTGTTGTCGGGTCTCAAATGTGCTGCGGTCGGGAGATTCTGGTGTGGTCGGAATTCATTTCTGGTGATGTCAAAACTCATTTTCTGGTGAGGTCGAAAAATCTTGGGTTCGGCCGAAAAATTTTGGTGCGGTCGAAAAAGTTTGGCCGGGTCGAAAAGTCTTGGTCGGGTTGAAAAATTATTGTCCGATCGAAAAATTTTGGTTTGGTCAAAATAATATTCTGGTGCGCTTGGGAGTCAAATGTGGTGCGGTCGCGAGATTCTTGTCTGCTCGGAATTCATTTCCGTTGCGGTCAGAACGCATTTCTAGTGCAGTCGAAGAATCATGGTTCGGTCGAAAAATTTTGGTGTGTCGAAAAATTTTGGCCTGGTCGGAATGTCTTGGTCTGGTCGAAAAATTATGGTTCGGTCGAAATCCACTTTTGGTGCGGTCGAGAGTCAAAACTAGTGTGGTCTAAAGATTCTTGTTCGATCGTCACTCATTTCTGGTGCGACCGAAAAATACTGATGCGTTTCAAATTTCATATCCGGTGCGGTCATATCTCATTTGTGGTGCGGTCGAAAAATTATGGTTCGGTCGTAATCCATTTGTAGTGCGGTCGTGAGTCAAATCTGGTGCAGTCGGAAGATTCTAGTTCGGTCGAAATCAAATTTTGGTGCTGTCAAGAGTCAAATGTGGTGCGGTCGGAAGATTCTGGTCCGATCGGAATTCATTTCTGTTGCGGTCAAAACTTATTTCTAGTGCGGTTGAAAAATCATGGTTCGGTCGAAAAACTTTGGTGCGGTTGGAAAATTTTGGCCCGGTCGAAAAGTCTTGTTGCAATCGAAAAATTATGGTTCGATCGAAATCCACTTTCGATAACGTCGGGAGTCAAAACTAGTGTGTTTTGAAGATTCTGGTTCGGTCAGGACTCATTTTTGGTGCGACCGAAATATTCTGATGCAGTCATATTTCATATCCAGTGCGGTCAGATCTCATTTCTAATGTGGTCGAAAAATTATGATTCGGTCAGGAGTCAAATCTGGTGCGGTCGGAAGATTCTAGTTCAGTCAAAATCAAATTCTGGTGCTGTCAGGTCTCAAATGTGCTGCGGTCGGGAGATTCTGGGGTGGTCGGAATTCATTTCTGGTGCGGTCCAAACTCATTTTCTGGTGAGGTCGAAAAATCTTGGCTTCGGCCGAAATATTTTGGTGCGGTCGAAAAAGTTTGGCCGGGTCAAAAAGTCTTGGTCCGGTCGAAAAATTATTGTCCGATCGAAAAATTTTGGTTTGGTCGAAATCAAATTTTGGTGCGCTTGGGAGTCAAATGTGGTGCGGTCGCAAAAAATTATTGTCCGATCGAAAAATTTTGGTTTGGTCGAAATCAAATTCTGGTGCGCTTGGGAGTCAAATGTGGTGCGGTCGTGAGATTCTTGTCTGCTCGGAATTCATTTCCGTTGCGGTCAGAACTCATTTCTAGTGCGGTCGAAGAATCATGGTTCGGTCGAAAAACTTTGGTGTGTCGAAAAATTTTGGCCCGGTCGGAAAGTCTTGGTCTGGTCGAAAAATTATGGTTCGGTCGAAAAACTTTGGTGTGTCGAAAAATTTTGGCCCGGTCGGAAAGTCTTGGTCTGGTCGAAAAATTATGGTTCGGTCGAAATCCACTTTTGGTGCGGTCGGGAATCAAAACTAGTGTGGTCTAAAGATTCTTGTTTGATCGAAATCAAATTCTGGTGCTGCCGGGTCTCAAATGTGCTGCGGTCGGGAGATAGTCGGAAGATTCTAGTTCGGTCGAAATCAAATTCTGGTGCTGTCGGGTGTCAAATGTGCTGCGGTCGGGAGATTCTGGTGTGGTCGGAATTCATTTCTGGTGCGGTCAAAACTCATTTTCGGGTGAGGTCGAAAAATCTTGGGTTCGGCCGAAAAATTTTGTTGCGGTCGAAATAGTTTGGCCGGGTCGAAGGAAGATTCTGGTTCGGTCGGAATTCATTTCTGTTACGGTCAAAACTCATTTCTAGTGCGGTTTAAAAATCTTGGTTCGGTCGAAAAATTTTGGTGCAGTCGAAAAAGTTTGGCCGGGTCGAAAAGTCTTGGTCTGGTCGAAAAATTATTGTCCGATCGAAAAATTTTGGTTTGGTCGAAATCAAATTTTGGTGCGCTTGGGAGTCATATATGGTGCGGTCGCGAGATTCTTGTCTGCTCGGAATTCATTTCCGTTGCGGTCAGAACTCATTTCTAGTGCGGTCGAAGAATCATGGTTCGGTCGAAAAATTTTGGTGCGTCGCAAAATTTTGGCCCGGTCAAAAAGTCTTGGTCTGGTCGAAAAATTATGGTTCGGTCGAAATCCACTTTGGGTGCGGTCGGGAGTCAAAACTAGTGTGGTCTAAAGATTCTTGTTCGATCGTCACTCATTTCTGGTGCGAACGAAAAATTCTGATGCGTTTCAAATTTCATATCCGGTGCGGTCATATCTCATTTCTGGTGCGGTCGAAAAATTATGGTTCGGTCGTAATCCATTTGTGGTGCGGTCAGTGAGTCAAATCTGGTGCAGTCGGAAGATTCTAGTTCGGTCGAAATCAAATTCTGGTGCTGTCGAGAGTCAAATGTGGTGCGGTCGGAAGATTCTAGTTCGGCCGAAATCAAATTCTGGTGCTGTCGGGTGTCAAATGTGCTGCGGTCCGGAAATTCTGGTGTAGTCGGAATTCATTTCTGGTGCGGTCAAAACTTATTTAATGGTGAGGTCGAAAAATCTTGGTTCGGCCGAAAAATTTTGGTGCGGTCGAAAAAGTTTGGCCGGGTCGAAAAGTCTTGGTTTGTTCGAAAAATTATTTTCCGATCGAAAAATTTTGGTTTGGTCGAAATCCACTTCTGGTGCGCTTGGGAGTCAAATGTGGTGCGGTCGCAAGATTCTTGTCTGCTCGGAATTCATTTCTGTTGCGGTCAGAACTCATTTCTAGTGCGGTCGAAGAATCATGGTTTGGTCAAAAAATTTTGGTGCGTCGAAAAATTTTGGCCCGGTCGGAAAGTGTTGGTCTGGTCGAAAAATTGTGGTTCGGTCGAAATCTACTTTTGGAGCGGTCGGGAGTCAAAACTAGTGTGGTGTAAAGATTCTTGTTCGCTCGTGACTCATTTCTGGTGCGACCGAAAAATTCTGATGCATTTCAAATTTCATATCCGGTGCGGTCATATCTCATTTCTGGTGCGGTCGAAAAATTATGGTTCGGTCGTAATCCATTTGTGGTGCGGTCGTGAGTCAAATCTGGTGCAGTCGGAAGATTCTAGTTCGGTCGAAATCAAATTCTGGTGCTGTCGAGAGTCAAATGTGGTGCGGTCGGAAGATTCTGGTCTTGTCGGAATTCATTTCTGTTGCTGTCAAAACTCATTTCTAGTGCGGTTGAAAAATCTTGGTTCGGTCGAAAAATTTTGGTGCGGTCGAAAAATTTCGGCCCGGTCGAATAGTCTTGGTTCAATCGAAAAATTATGGTTCGGTCGAAATCCACTTTCGGTAACGTCGCGAGTCAAAACTAGTGTGTTCTGAAGATTCTGGTTCGGTCAGGACTCATTTTTGGTGCGACCGAAAAATTATGATGTGGTCATATTTCATATCCGGTGCGGTCAGATCTCATTTCTGATGTGGTTGAAAAATTATGGTTCGGTCGTTATCCATTTGTGGTGCGGTCGTGAGTCAAATCTGGTGCAGTCGGAACATTCTAGCTCGGTCGAAATCAAATTCTGGTGCTGTCGTGAGTCAAATGTGGTGCGGTTGGAAGATTTTGGTCCGGTCAGAATTCATATCTGTTGCGGTCAAAACTCATTTCTAGTGCAGTTGAAAAATCTTGGTTCGGTCGAAAAAATTTTGTGCGGTTCAAAAATTTTGGCCCGTTCGAAAAGCCTTGGTAAAATCGAAAAATTATGGTTCGGTCAAAATCCACTTTCGGTAACGTCGGTTCTCAAAACTAGTGTGTTCTGAAGATTCTGGTTCGGTTAGGACTCATTTTTGGTGCGACCGTAAAATTCTGATGCGGTCATATTTCATAACCGTTGCGGTCAGATCTCATTTTTGGTGCGGTCGAAAAATTATGATTCGGTCGTAAAGCATTTGTGGTGCGGTCGGGAGTCAAATCTGGTGCCGTCGGAAGATTCTAGTTCGGTCGAAATCAAATTCTGGTGTTGTCGGGTGTCAAATGTGCTGCGGTCGGGAGATTCTAGTGTGGTCGGAATTCATTTCTGGTGCGGTCAAAACTCATTTTCTGGTGCGGTTGAAAAATCTTGGTTCGGTCAAAAAATTTTGGTGCGGTCGAATAATTTTGGCCCGATCGAAAAGTCTTGGTACAATCGAAAAAATTTTGGTTTGGTCGAAATCAAATTCTAGTGCGCTTGGGAGTCAAATGTGGTGCGGTCGCGAGATTCTTGTCTGCTCGGAATTCATTTCTGTTGCAGCCAAAACTCATTTCTAGTTCGGTCGAAGAATCATGGTTTGGTCGAAAAATTTTGGTGCGTCGAAAAATTTTGGCCCGGTCAGAAAGTCTTGGTCGGGTCGAAAAATTATGGTTCGGTCGAAATCCACTTTTGGTGCGGTCGGGAGTCAAAACTAGTGTGGTCTAAAGATTCTTGTTCGATCGTGACTCATTTATGGTGCGACCGAAAAATTCTGATGCGTTTCAAATTTCATATCCGGTGCGGTCATATCTCATTTCTGGTGCGGTCGAAAAATTATGGTTCGGTCGTAATCCATTTGTGGTGCGGTCGTGAGTAAAATCTGGTGCAGTCGGAAGATTCTCGTTCGGTTGAAATCAAATTCTGGTGCTGTCGGGAGTCAAATGTGGTGCAGTCGGAAGATTCTGGTCCGGTCGGAATTCATTTCTGTTGCGGTCAAAACTCTTTTCTAGTGCGGTTGAAAAATCTTGGTTCGGTCGAAAAATTTTGGTGCGGTCGAAAAACTTTGGCCCGGTCGAAAAGTCTTGGTACAATCGAAAAATTATGGTTCGGTCGAAATCCACTTTCGGTAACGTCGGGAGTCAAAACTAGTGTGTTCTGAAGATTCAGGTTCGGTCAGGACTCATTTTTGGTGCGACCGTAAAATTCTGATGCGGTCATATTTCATAACCGGTGCGGTCAGATCTCATTTTTGGTGCGGTCGAAAAATTATGATTCGGTCGTAAACCATTTGTGGTGCGGTCGG
>BDMB01000242.1:48431-63347 GCA_016859785.1 Macrotyloma uniflorum
GGTGCTATCGGGAGTCAAATGTGGTGCGGTCGGAAGATTCTGGGTTGGTCGGAATTCATTTCTGGTGAGGTCAAAACTCATTTTCGGGTAAGGTCGAAAAATCTTGGTTCGGCCGAAAAATTTTGTTGCGGTCGAAAAATTTCGGCTTGGTCGAAAAGTCTTGGTACAATCGATAAATTATGGTTCGGTCGAAATCCACTTTCAATAACGTCGGGAGTCAAAACTAGTTTGTTCTGAAGATTCTGGTTCGGTCAGGACTCATTTTTGGTGCGACCGAAAAATTCTGATGCGGTCATATTTCATATCCGGTGCGGTCAGATCTCATTTCTGGTGCGGTCGAAAAATTATAATTCGGTCGTAAACCATTTGTGGTGCGGTCAGGAGTCAAATCTGGTGCGGTCGGAAGATTCTAGTTCGGTAGAAATCAAATTCTGGTGCTGTCGGGTGTCAAATGTGCTGCGGTCGGGAGATTCTGGTGTGGTCAGAATTCATTTCTGGTGCGGTCAAAACTTATTTTTTGGTGCGGTCGAAAATTTCGGCCCGGTCGAAAAGTCTTGGTACAATCGAAAAATTATGGTTCGATCGAAATCCACTTTTGGTGCGGTCGGGAGTCAAAACTAGTGTGGTGTAAAGATTCTTATTCGATCGTGACTCATTACTGGTGCGACCAAAAAATTCAGATGCTTTTCAAATTTCATATCCGGTGCGGTCATATCTCATTTCTGGTGCGGTCGAAAAATTATGGTTCGGTCATAATCCATTTGTGGTGCGGTCGTGAGTCAAATCTGGTGCAGTCAGAAGATTCTAGTTCGGCCGAAATCAAATTCTGGTGCTGTCGGGAATCAAATGTGGTGCGGTCGGAAGATTCTAGTCTGGCCGGAATTCATTTCTGTTGCGGTCAAAACTCATTTCTAGTGCGGTTGAAAAATCTTGGTTCGGTCGAAAAATTTTGGTGCAGTCGAAAAATTTCGTCCCGGTCGAAAAGTCTTGGTAGAATCGAAAAATTATGGTTCGGTCGAAATCCACTTTCGGTAACGTCGGGAGTCAAAACTAGTGTGTTCTATAGATTCTGGTTCGTTGAGGACTCATTTTTGGTGCGACCGAAAAATTCTGATGCGGTCATATTTCATATCCGGTGCGGTCAGATCTCATTCATGGTGCGGTCGAAAAATTATGATTCGGTCGTAAACCATTTGAGGTGCGGTAGGGAGTCAAATCTGGTTCGGTCGGAAGATTCTAGTTCGGTCGAAATCAAATTATGGTGCTGTCGGGTGTCAAATGTGCTGCGGTCGGGAGATTCTGGTGTGGTCGGAATTCATTTCTGGTGCGGCCAAAACTCATTTTCGGGTGAGGTCGAAAAATCTTGGTTCGGCCGTAAAATTTTGGTGCGGTCGAAAAAGTTTGGCCGGGGCGAAAAGTCTTGGTCCGGTCGAAAAATTATTGTCCGATCGAAAAATTTTGGTTTGGTCGAAATCAAATTCTGGTGCGCTTGGGAGTCAAATGTGGTGCGGTCGCGAGACTCTTGTCTGCTCGGAATTCATTTCCGTTGCGGTCAGAACTCATTTCTAGTGCAGTCGAAGAATCTTGGTGTGTCGAAAAATTTTGGCCCGGTCGGAAAGTCTTGTTCTGGTCGAAAAATTATGGTTCGGTCAAAATCCACTTTTGGTGCGGTCGTGTGTCAAAACTAGTGTGCTCTAAAGATTCTTGTTCGATCGTGACTCATTTATGGTGCGACCGAAAAATTCTGATGCGTTTCAAATTTCATATCCGGTGCGGTCATATCTCATTTCTGGTGCGATCGAAAAATTATGGTTCGGTCGTAATCCATTTGTGGTGCGGTCGTGAGTCAAATCTAGTGCAGTCGGAAGATTCTAGTTCGGTCCAAATCAAATTCTGGTGCTGTCGGGAGTCAATTGTGGATGGGTCGAAAGATTCTGGTCCGGTCGGAATTCATTTCTGTTGCGGTCAAAACTCATTTCTAGTGCGGTTGAAAAATCTTGGTTCCGTCGAAAAATTTTGGTGCAGTCGAAAAATTTCAGCCAGGTCGAAAGGTCTTGGTACAATTGCAAAATTATGGTTCGGTCGAAATCCACTTTCGGTAACGTCCGAAGTCAAAACTAGTGTGTTCTGAAGATTCTGGTTCGGTTAGGACTCATTTTTGGTGCGACCAAAAAATTCTGATGCGGTCATATTTCATATCCGGTGCGGTCAGATCTCATTTCTGGTGCGGTCGAAAAATTATGATTCGGTCGTAAAGCATTTGTGCTGCGGTCGGGAGTCAAATCTCCTGTGGTCGGAAGATTCTAGTTCGGTCGAAATCAATTTCTGGTGCTGTCGGGTGTCAAATGTGCTGCGGTCGGGAGATTCTGGTGTAGTCGGAATTCATTTCTAGTCGGCCAAAACTCATTTTCGGGTGAGGTCGAAAAATCTTGGTTCGGCCGAAAAATTTTGGTGCGGCCGAAAAAGTTTGGCCGTGTCGAAAAGTCTTGGTTCGGTCGAAAAATTATTGTCCGATCGAAAAATTTTGGTTTGGTCGAAATCAAATTCTGGTGCGCTTGGGAGTCAAATGTGGTGCGGTCGCGAGATTCTTGTCTGCTCGGAATTCATTTCCTTTGCGGTCAGAACTCATTTCTAGTGCGGTCGAAGAATCATGGTTCACTCGAAAAATTTTGGTGCGTCGAAAAATTTTGGCCCGGTCGGAAAGTCTTGGTCTGGTCGAAAAATTATGGTTCGGTCGAAATCCACTTTTGGTGCGGTCGGGAGTCAAAACTAGTGTGGTCCAAAGATTCTTGTTCGATCGTGACTCATTTCTGGTGCGACCGAAAAATTCTGATGCGTTTCAAATTTCATATCCGATGCGGTCATATCTCATTTCTGGTGCAGTCGAAAAATTATGGTTCGGTCGTAATCCATTTGTGGTGCGGTCGTGAGTCAATTCTGGTCCTGTCGGGAGTCAAATGTGGTGCGGTCGGAAGATTCTGGTCTGGTCGGAATTCATTTCTATTGCGGTCAAAACTCATTTCTAGTGCGGTTGAAAAATCCTTGTTCGGTCGAAAAATCTTGGTGCGGTCGAAAAATTTCGGCCCAGTCGAAAAGTCTTGGTACAATCCAAAAATTATGGTTCGGTCGAAATCCACTTTCGGTAACGTCGGGAGTCAAAACTAGTGTGTTCTGAAGATTCTGGTTCGGTCAGGACTCATTTTTAGTGCGACCGAAAAATTCTGATGCGGTCATATTTCATATCCGGTGTGGTCAGATCTCATTTCTGGTGCGGTCGAAAAATTATGATTCGGTCGTAAACCATTTGTGGTGCGGCCGGGAGTCAAATCTGGTGCGGTCGAAAGATTCTAGTTCGGTCGAAATTAAATTCTGGTGCTATCGGGTGTCAAATGTGCTGCGGTCGGGAGATTCTGGTGTGGTCGGAATTCATTTCTGGTGCGGCCAAAACTCATTCTCGGGTGAGGTCGAAAAATCTTGATTCGGCCGAAAAATTTTGGTGCGGTCGAAAAACTTTGGCCAGGTCGAAAAGTCTTGGTCCGGTCGAGAAATTATTGTCCGATCGCAAAATTTTGGTTTGTTCGAAATCAAATTCTGGTGCGTTTGGGAGTCAAATGTGGTGCGGTCGCGAGATTCTTGTCTGCTCGGAATTCATTTCCATTGCGGTCAGAACTCATTTCTAGTGCGGTCGAAGAATCATGGTTCGGTCGAAAAATTTTGGTGCGTCGAAAAATTTTGGCCCGGTCGGAAAGTCTTGGTCTGGTCGAAAAATTATGGTTCGGTCGAAATCCACTTTTGGTGCGGTCGAGAGTCAAAACTAGTGTGGTCTAAAGATTCTTGTTCGATCGTGACTCATTTTTGGTGCGACTGAAAAATTCTGATGCGTTTCAAATTTCATATCCGGTGCGGTCATATCTCATTTCTGGTGCGGTCGAAAAATTATGGTTTGGTCGTAATCCATTTGTGGTGCGGTCGTGAGTCAAATCTGGTGCAGTGGTCGTAATCCATTTGTGGTGCGGTCATGAGTCAAATCTGGTGCAGTCAGAAGATTCTAGTTCGGTCCAAATCAAATTCTGGTGCTGTCGGGTGTCAAATGTGCTGCGGTCGGGAGATTCTGGTGTGGTCGGAATTCATTTCTGGTGCGGCCAAAACTCATTTTCGGGTGAGGACGAAAAAACTTGGTTCGGCCGAAAAATTTTGGTGCGGTCGAAAAAGTTTGGCCGGGTCGAAAAGTCTTGGTCCGGTCGAAAAATTATTGTCCGATCGAAAAATTTTGGTTTGGTCGAAATCAAATTATGGTGCGCTTGGGTGTCAAATGTGGTGCGGTCGCGAGATTCTTGTCTGCCTGGAATTCATTTCCGTTGCGGTCAGAACTCATTTCTAGTGCGGTCGAAGAATCATGGTTCGGTCGAAAAATTTTGGTGCGTCGAAAAATTTATGCCTGGTCGGAAAGTCTTGGTCTAGTCAAAAAATTATGGTTCGGTCGAAATCCACTTTTGGTGCGGTCGGGAGTCAAAACTAGTGTGGTCTAAAGATTCTTGTTGGATCATGACTCATTTCTGGTGCGACCGAAAAATTCTGATGCGTTTCAAATTTCATATCCGGTGCGGTCATATCTCATTTCTGGTGCGGTCAAAAAATTATGGTTCAGTTGTAATCCATTTGTGGTACGGTCGTGAGTCAAATCTGGTGCAGTCGGAAGATTCTAGTTCGGTCGAAATCAAATTCTGGTGCTGTCGGGAGTCAAATGTGGTGCGGTCGGAAGATTCTGGTCCGGACGGAATGCATTTCTGTTGCGGTCAAAACTCATTTCTAGTCAGGTTGAAAAATCTTGGTTCGGTCGAAAAATCTTGGTGCGGTTGAAAAATTTCGGCCCGTCGAAAAGTCTTGGTACAATCGAAAAATTATGGTTCGGTCAAAATCCACTTTCGGTAACGTCGGGAGTTAAAACTAGTGTGTTCTGAAGATTCTGGTTCGGTCAGGACTCATTTTTGGAGCGACCGAAAAAGTCTGATGCGGTCATATTTCATATCCGGTGCGGTCAGATCTCATTTCTGGTGCGGTCGAAAAATTATGATTCGGTCGTAAACCATTTGTGGTGCGGTCGGGAGTCAAATCTGGTGCGGTCGGAAGATTCTAGTTCGGTCGAAATCAAATTTTGGTGCTGTCGGGTGTCAAATGTGCTGCGGTCGCGAGATTCTGGTGTGGTCGGAATTCATTTCTGGTGCGGCCAAAACTCATTTTCGGGAGAGGTCGAAAAATCTTGATTCGGCCGAAAAATTTTCGTGCGGTCGAAAAAGTTTGGCCGGGTCGAAAAGTCTTGGTCCGATCGAAAAATTATTGTCCAATCGAAAAATTTTGGTTTGGTCGAAATCAAATTCTGGTGCGCTTGGGAGTCAAATGTGGTGCGGTCGCGAGATTCTTGTCTTCTCGGAATTCATTTCCGTTGCGGTCAGAAATCATTTCTAGTGCGGTCAAACAATCATGGTTCGGTCGAAAAATTTTGGTGCGTCGAAAAATTTTGGCCCGATCGAAAATTCTTGGTCTGGTCGAAAAATTATGGTTTGGTCGAAATCAACTTTTGGTGTGGTCGGGAGTCAAAACTAGTGTGGTCTAAAGATTCCTTTTCAATCGTGACTCATTTCTGGTGCGACCGAAAAATTCTGATGCGTTTCAAATTTCATATCCGGTGCGGTCATATCTCATTTCTGGTGCGACCGAAAAATTCTGATGCGTTTCAAATTTCATATCCGGTGCGGTCATATCTCATTTCTGGTGCGGTCGAAAAATTATGGGTCAGTCGTAATCCATTTGTGGTGCGGTCGGGAGTCAAATGTGGTGCGGTCGGAAGATTCTTGTCCGGTCGGAATTCATTTCTGTTGCGGTCAAAACTCATTTCTAGTGCGGTTGAAAAATCTTGGTTTGGTCGAAAAATGTTGGTGCGGTCGAAAAATTTGGGCCCGTTCGAAAAGTCTTGGTACAATCGAAAAATTATGGTTCGGTCGAAATCCACTTTCGGTAACGTCGGGAGTCAAAACTAGTGTGTTCTGAAGATTCTGGTTCGGTCAGGACTCATTTTTTGTGCGACCGAAAAATTCTGATGTGGTCATATTTCATATCCGGTGCGGTCAGATCTCATTTCTGGTGCGGTCGAAAAATTATGATTCGGTCGTAAACCATTTGAGGTGCGGTCGGGAGTCAAATCTGGTGCGGTCGGAAGATTCTGGTTCGATCAAAATCAAATTTTGTTGCTGTCGGGTGTCAAATGTGCTGCAGTCGGGAGATTCTGGTGTGGTCGGAATTCATTTTTGGTGCGGTCAAAACTCATTTTCAGGTGAGGTTGAAAAATTATTGTCCGATCAAAAAATTTTGGTTTGGTCGAAATCAAATTCTGGTGCGGTTGGGAGTCAAATGTGGAGCGTTCGCGAGATTCTTGTCTGCTCGGAATTACTTTCCGTTGCGGTCAAAACTCATTTCTAGTGCGGTCGAAGAATCATGGTTCGATCGATAAATTTTGGTGCGTCGAAGAATTTTGGCCCAGTCAGAAAGTCTTGGTCGGGTCGAAAAATTATGATTCGGTCGAAATCCACTTTTGGTGCGGTCGAGATTCAAAACTAGTGTGGTCTAAAGATTCTTGTTCGATTGAAATCAAATTCTGTTGCTGTCGGGTGTCAAATGTGCTGCGGTCGGGAGATTCTGGTGTGGTCGGAATTCATTTTTGGTGCGGTCAAAACTCATTTTCGGGTGAGGTCGAAAAATCTTGGCTTCGGCCGAAAAATTTTGGTGCGGTCGAAAAAGTTTGGCCGGGTCGAAAAGTCTTGGTCCGGTCGAAAAATTATTGTCCGATCGAAAAATTTTGGTTTGGTCGAAATCAAATTCTGGTGCGCTTGGGAGTCAAATGTGGTGCGGTCGCGAGATTCTTGTCTGCTCGGAATTCATTTCCGTTGCGGTCAGAACTCATTTCTAGTGCGGTCGAAGAATCTTGGTTCGGTCGAAAAATTTTGGTGCGTCGAAAAATTTTGGCTCGGTCGGAAAGTCTTGGTCCGGTCGAAAAATTATGGTTCGGTCGAAATCCACTTTTGGTGCGGTCGGGAGTCAAAACTAGTGTGGTCTAAAGATTCTTGTTCGATCGTCACTCATTTCTGGTGCGACCGAAAAATTCTGATGCGTTTCAAATTTCATATCCGGTGCGGTCATATCTCATTTCTGGTGTGGTCGAAAAATTACGGTTCGGTCCTAATCCATTTGTGGTGCAGTCATGAGTCAAATCTGGTGCAGTCGGAAGATTCTAGTTCGGTCGAAATCAAATTCTGGTGCTGTCGAGAGTAAAATGTGGTGCGGTCGGAAGATTCTGGTCCGGTCGAAATTCATTGCTGTTGTGGTCAAAACTCATTTCTAGTGTGGTTGAAAAATCTTGGTTCGGTCGAAAGATTTATGTGCGGTCGAAAAACTTTGGCCCGGTCGAAAAGTCTTGGTACAATCGAAAAATTATGGTTCGGTCGAAATCCACTTTCGGTAACTTCGGGAGTCAAAACTAGTGTGTTCTAAAGATTCTGGTTCGGTCACGACTCATTTTTGGTGCGACCGAAAAATTCTGATGCGGTCATATTTCATATCCGGTGCGGTCAGATCTCATTTCTGGTGCGGTCGAAAAATTATGATTCGGTCATAAACCATTTGTGGTGCGGTCGGGAGTCAAATCTGGTGCGGTCGGAAGATTCTAGTTCGGTCGATATCAAATTCTGTTGCTGTCGGTTGTCAAATGTGCTGCAGTCAGGAGATTCTGGTGTGGTCGGAATTCATTTCTGGTGCGGCCAAAACTCATTTTCGGGTAAGGTAGCAAAATCTTGGGTCGGCCGAAAAATTTTGGTGCGTCGAAAAATTTTGGCCCAATCGGAAAGTCTCGGTTCGGTCAAAAAATTATGGTTCGGTCGAAATCCACTTTTGGTGCGGTCGGGAGTCAAAACTAGTGTGGTCTAAAGATTCTTGTTCGATCGTCACTCATTTCTGGTGCGACCGAAAAATTCTGATGCGTTTAAAATTTCATATTCGGTGCGGTCATATCTCATTTCTGGTGCGGTCGAAAAATTATGGTTCGGTCGTAATCCATTTGTGGTGCGGTCGTGAGTCAAATCTGGTGCAGTCGGAAGATTCTAGTTTGGGCGAAATCAAATTCTGGTGTTGTCGTGAGTCAAATGTGGTGCGGTCGGAAGATTCTGGTCCGGTCAGAATTCATTTCTGTTGCGGTCAAAACTCATTTCTAGTGCGGTTAAAAATTCTTCGTTCGGTCGAAAAATTTTGGTGCGGTCGAAATATTTCAGCCCGGTCGAAAAGTCTTGGTACAATCGAAAAATTATGGTTCGGTCGAAATCCACTTTCGGTAACGTCGGGAGTCAAAACTAGTGTGTTCTGAAGATTCTGGTTCGGTCAGGACTCATTTTTGGTGCGACCGAAAAATTCTGATGCGCTCATTTTCATATCCGGTGCGGTCAGATCTCATTCCTGGTGCGGTCGAAAAATTATGATTCGGTCGTAAACCATTTGTGGTGCAGTCGGGAGTCAAATCTGGTGCGGTCAGAAGATTCTAGTTCGGTCGAAATCAAATTCTGGTGCTGCCGGTTGTCAAATGTGTTGCGGTCGGGAGATTCTATTGTGGTCGGAATCAATTTCTGGTGCGGCCAAAACTCATTTTCGGGTGAGGTCAAAAAATCTTGGTTCGGCCGAAAAATTTTGGTGCGTCGAAAAATTTTGGCCCGATCGGAAAGTCTTGGTCTGGTCGAAAAATTATGGTTCGGTCGAAATCCACTTTTGGTGCGGTCGGGAGTCAAAACTAGTGTGGTCTAAAGATTCTTGTTTGATCGTCACTCATTTCTGGTGCGACCAAAAATTCTGATGCGTTTTAAATTTCATATCCGGTACGGTTATATCTCATTTCTGGTGCGGTCGAAAAATTATGGTTCGGTCGTAATCCATTTGTGGTGCGGTTGTGAGTCAAATCTAGTGCAGTCGGAAGATTCTAGTTTGGGCAAAATCAAATTCTGTTGTTGTCGTGAGTCAAATATGGTGCGGTCGGAAGATTCTGGTCCGGTCGCAATTCATTTCTGTTACGGTCAAAACTTATTTCTAGTGCGGTTAAAAAATCTTAGTTCGGTCGAAAAATTTTGGTGCGGTCGAAAAATTTCGGCCCGGTCGAAAAGTCTTGGTACAATCAAAAAATTATGGCTCGGTCGAAATCCACTTTTGGTAACGTCGGGAGTCAAAACTAGTGTGTTCTGAAGATTCTGGTTCGGTCAGGACTCATTTTTGGTGCGACCGAAAAATTCTGATGCGGTCATATTTCATATCCGGTGCGGTCAGATCTCATTTCTGGTGCAGTCGAAAAATTATGATTCGGTCGTAAACCATTTGTGGTGTAGTCGGGAGTCAAATCTGGTGCGGTCAGAAGATTCTAGTTCGGTCGAAATCAAATTCTGGTGCTGTCGGGTGTCAAACGTGCTGCGATCGGGAGATTCTGGTGTGGTCGGAAAATATTTCTGGTGCGGTCAAAACTGATTTTCGGGTGAGGTCGAAAAATCTTGGTTCGGCCGAAAAATTTTGGTGCGTCGAAAAATTTTGGCCCGGTCGGAAAGTCTTGGTCTGGTCGAAAAATTATGGTTCAGTCGAAATCCACTTTTGGTGTGGTCGGGAGTCAAAACTAGTGTGGTCTAAAGATTCTTGTTCGATTGAAATCAAATTCTGGTGCTGTCGGGTGTTAAATGTGCTGCGGTCGGGAGATTCTTGTGTGGTCGGAATTCATTTCTGGTGCGGTCAAAACTCATTTGCGGGTGAGGTCAAAAAATCTTGGCTTCGGCCGAAAAATTTTGGTGCGGTCGAAAAAGTTTGGCCGGGTCGAAAAGTCTTGGTCTGGTCGAAAAATTATTGTCCAATCGAAAAATTTTGGTTTGGTCGAAATCAAATTCTGGTGCGCTTGGGAGTCAAATGGGGTGCGGTCGCGAGATTCTTGTCTGCTCAGAATTCATTTCCGTTGCGGTCATAACTCATTTCTAGTGCGGTCGAAGAATCATGGTTCGGTCGAAAAATTTTGGTGCCTCGAAAAATTTTTGCCCGGTCGGAAAGTGTTGGTCTGGTCGAAAAATTATGGTTCGGTCGAAATCCACTTTTGGTGTGGTCGGGAGTCAAAACTAGTGTGGTCTAAAGCTTCTTGGTCGATCGTCACTCATTTCTGGTTCGACCGAAAAATTCTGATGCGTTTCAAATTTCATATCCGGTGCGGTCATATCTCATTTCTGGTGCGGTCGAAAAATTATGGTTCAGTCGTAATCCATTTGTGGTGCGGTCGTAAGTCAAATCTGGTGCAGTCGGAAGATTCTAGTTTGGGCGAAATCAAATTCTGGTGTTGTCGTGAGTCAAATTTGGTGCGGTCGAAGATTCTGGTCCGGTCGGAATTCATTTCTATTGTGGTGAAAACTCATTTCTAGTGCGGTTATAAAATCTTGGTTCAGTCGAAAAATTTTGGTGCGGTCGAAAAATTTAGGCCCGGTCGAAAAGTCTTGGTACAATCGAAAAATTATGATTCGGTCAAAATCCACTTTCGGTAATGTCAGAAGTCAAAACTAGTGTGTTCTGAAGATTCTGGTTCGGTCAGGACTCATTTTTGGTGCGACCGAAAAATTCTAATGCGGTCATATTTCATATCCGGTGCGGTCAGATCTCATTTCTGGTGCGGTCGAAAAATTATGATTCGGTCGTAAACCACTTGTGGTGCGATCGGGAGTCAAATCTGCTGCGGTTGGAAGATTCTGGTTCGGTCGAAATCAAATTCTGGAGCTGTCGGGTTTCAAATGTGCTGCAGTCTGGAGATTCTGGTGTGGTCGGAATTCATTTCTGGTGCGGCCAAAACTCATTTTCGGGTGAGGTCGATAAATCTTGGTTTGGCCGAAAAATTTTGGTGCGGTCGAAAAAGTTTGGCCAGTTCGAAAAGTCTTGGTCCGGTCAAAAAATTAGTGTCCGATCGAAAAATTTTGGTTTGGTAGAAATCAAATTCTGGTGCGCTTGGCAGTCAAATGTGGTGCGGTCGCGAGATTCTTGTCTGCTCGGAATTCATTTCCGTTGCGGTCAGAACTCATTTCTAGTGCGGTCGAAGAATCATGGTTCGGTCAAAAAATTTTGGTGCCTCGAAAAATTTTGGCCCGGTCAAAAAGTCTCTGTCTAGTCGAAAAATTATGGTTCGGTCGAAATCCACTTTTGGTGCGGTCGGGAGTCAAAACTAGTGTGGTGTAAAGATTCTTGTTCGATCGTCACTCATTTCAGGTGCGATCGAAAAATTCTGATGCGTTTCAAATTTCATATCCGGTGCGGTCATATCTCATTTCTGGTGCGGTCGAAAAATTATGGTTCGGTCGTAATCCATTTGTGGTGCGGTCGTGAGTCAAATCTGGTGCAGTCGGAAGATTCTAGTTCGGCCGAAATCAAATTCTGGTGCTTGTGAGTCAAATGTAGTGCGGTCGAAGATTCTGGTCCAATCGGAATTCATTTCTGTTGCGGTGAAAACTCATTTCTAGTGCGGTTAAAAAATCTTGGTTCGGTCGAAAAATTTTGGTGCGGTCAAACAATTTTTGCCCGGTCGAAAAGTCTTGGTACAATCGAAAAATTATGATTCGGTCGAAATCCACTTTCGGTAACGTCGGGAGTCAAAAGTAGTGTGTTCTGAAGATTCTGGTTCGGTCAGGACTCATTTTTGGTGCGACCGAAAAATTCTGATGCGGTCATATTTCATATCCGGTGCGGTAAGATCTCATTTCTGGTGTGGTCGAAAAATTATGATTCGGTCGTAAACCATTTGTGGTGCAGTGTCGGGAGTCAAATCTGCTGCGGTCGGAAGATTCTAGTTCGGTCGAAATCAAATTCTAGTGCTGTCGGGTGTCAAATGTGCTGCGGTCGGGAGGTTCTGGTGTGGTCGGAATTCATTTCTGGTGCGGCCAAAACTCATTTTCGGGTGAGGTCGAAAAATCTTGGTTCGGCCGAAAAATTTTGGTGTGTTGAAAAATTTTGGCCCGGTCGGAAAGACTTGGTCTGGTCGAAATATTTTGGTTCGGTCGAAATCCACTTTTGGTGCGGTCGGGAGTCAAAACTAGTGTGGTCTAAAGAATCTTGTTCGATCGTCACTCATTTCTGGTGCGACCAAAAATTCTGATGCGTTTGAAATTTCATATCCGGTGCGGTCATATCTCTTTTCTGGTGCGGTCGAAAAATTATGGTTCGGTCGTAATCCATTTGTGGTGCGGTCGTGAGTCAAATGTGGTGCAGTCGAAGATTCTAGTTTGGGCGAAATCAAATTCTGGTGTTGTCGTGAGTCAAATGTGGTGCGGTCAGAAGATTCTGGTCCGGTCGGAATTCATTTCTGTTGCGGTCAAAACTCATTTTTAGTGCGGTTAAAAAATCTTGGTTCGGTCGAAAAATTTTGGTGCGGTCGAAAAATTTCGGCCCGGTCGAAAAGTCTTGGTACAATCAAAAAATGATGGTTCGGTCGAAATCCACTTTCGGTAACGTCGGGAGTCAAAACTAGTGTGTTCTGAACATTCTGGTTCGGTCAGGACTCATTTTTGGTGCGACCGAAAAATTCTGATGCGGTCATATTTCATATCCGGTGCGGTCAGATCTCATTTCTGGTGCGGTCGAAAAATTATGATTCGGTTGTAAACCATTTGTGGTGTAGTCGGGAGTCAAATTTGGTGCGTTCGAAAGATTCTAGTTCGGTCGAAATCAAATTCTGGTGCTGTCGGGTGTCAAATGTGCTGCGGTCGGGAGATTCTGGTGTGGTCGGGATTCATTTCTAGTGCGGCCAAAACTTATTTTCGGGTGAGTTCGAAAAATCTTGGTTCGGCCGAAAAATTTTGGTGCGGTCGCGAGATTCTTGTCTGCTCGGAATTCATTACCGTTGCGGTCAGAACTCATTTCTAGTGCGGTCGAAGAATCATGGTTCGATCGAAAAATTTTGGTGCGTCAAAAAATTTTGGCACGGTCGGAAAGTCTTGGTCTGGTCGAAAAATTATGGTTCGGTTGAAATCCACTTTTGGTGCGGTCGGTAGTCAAAACTAGTGTGGTCTAAAGATTCTTGTTCGATCGTCACTCATTTCAGCTGCAACCGAAAAATTCTGATGCGTTTCAAATTTCATATCCGGTGCGGTCATATCTCATTTCTGGTGCGGTCGAAAAATTATGGTTCAGTCGTAATCCATTTGTGGTGCGGTCGTGAGTCAAATCTGGTGCAGTCGGAAGATTCTAGTTCGGTCGAAATCAAATTCTGGTGCTGTCGGGAGTCAAATGTGGTGCGGTCGGAATTCATTTCTGTTGCGGTCAAAACTCATTTCTAGTGCAGTTAAAAAATCTTGGTTCGGTCGAAAAATTTTGATGCGGTCAAAAAATTTCGGTTCGGTCGAAAACTGTTGGTACAATTGAAAAATTATGGTTCGGTCGAAATCCACTTTCGGTAATGTCGGGAGGCAAAACTAGTGTGTTCTAAAGATTCTGGTTCGGTCAGGACTCGTTTTTGGTGCGACCGAAAAATTCTGATGCGGTCATATTTCATATCCGGTGCGGTAAGATCTCATTTCTGGTGCGGTCGAAAAATTATGATTCGGTCGTAAACCATTTGTGGTGCAGTGTCGGGAGTCAAATCTGGTGCGGTCAGAAGATTCTAGTTCGGTCGATATCAAATTCTAGTGCTGTCGGGTGTCAAATGTGCTGCGGTCGGAATTCATTTCTGGTGCGGCCAAAACTCATTTTCGCCCGGGTCGAAAAGTCTTGGTCCGGTCGAAAAATTATTGTCCGTTCGAAAAATTTTGGTTTGGTCGAAATCAAATTCTGATGCGCTTGGGAGTCAAATGTAGTGCGGTCGCGAGATTCTTGTCTGCTCGGAATTCATTTCCGTTGCGGTCAGAACTCATTTCTAGTGCGGTTGAAGAATCATGGTTCGGTCGAAAAATTTTGGTGCATCGAAAAATTTTGGCCCGGTCTGAAAGTCTTGGTTTGGTCGAAAAATTATGGTTCGGTCGAAATCCACTTTTGGTGAGGTCGGAAGTCAAAATTAGTGTGGTCTAAAGATTCTTGTTGGATCGTCACTCATTTCTGGTGCGACCGAAAAATTCTGATGCGTTTCAAATTTCATATCCGGTGCGGTCATATCTCATTTCCGGTGCGGTCGAAAAATTATGCTTCGGTCGTAATCCATTTGTGGTGCGGTCGTGAGTCAAATCTGGTGTAGTCGGAAGATTCTAGTTCGGTCGAAATAAATTTTGGTGCTGTCTGGAGTCAATTGTGGTGCGGTCGGAAGATTTCTGTCCGTTCGGATATCATTTCTGTTGCGGTCAGAACTCATTTCTAGTGCGGTTGAAAAATCTTGGTTCGGTCGAAAAATTTTGGTGCGGTCGATAAATTTCGGCCCGGTCGAAAAGTCTTGGTACAATCGAAAAATTACGGTTCGATCGAAATCCACTTTCGATAATGTCAGGAGTCAAAACTAGTGTGTTCTGAAGATTTTGGTTCGGTCAGGACTCATTTTTGGTGCGACCGAAAAATTCTGATGCGGTCATATTTCATATCTGGTGCGGTCAGATCTCATTTCAGGTGCTGTCGAAAAATTATGATTCGGTCGTAAACCATTTGTGGTGCGGTCGGGAGTCAAATCTGGTGCGGTCGGAAGATTCTAGTTCGGTCAAAATCAAATTCTGGTGCTGTCGGGTGTCAAATGTGCTGCAGTCGGGAGATTCTGGTGTGGTCCGAATTCATTTCTGGTGCGGCCAAAACTCATTTTCGGGTGAGGTCGAAAAATCTTGGTTCGGCCGAAAAATTTTGGTGCGGTCGAAAAAGTTTGGCCAGGTCGAAAAGTCTTGGTCCGGTTTAAAAATTATTGTCCGATCG